>AYEL01085412.1:0-76412 GCA_000484575.1 Olivierus martensii | reverse complement strand
AAAAATTTTATATTTTAAAAATATTAAATGTGATTTATTAAAAAAGAAACCAAAGTACTTCCTAATATTTTGCAGAGCTTTACAAAAACTTTTATTATTTAAAAACAAAAATACACACAGAAATATGTTCACAGAAATATGAAAAATAAATCTGAACATTCTTAAGTATTGTATATATTGCAATATTAGATTACTCAAATAATAAGCAAATTCCAACCAATTTTTGTCAATGTGGAATTAACTCTTGATAATTAATTAAACTATAAATTTTTTAAAATATTTATCTGAAAATAAAACTTGTCCTGAATCCAGAATTTAATTGGGGATCTTTAAGATAGCAATTTAGGAAATCTGGAACACTAGACAAGTTTCCTCTTCAGATATTCAGGATGATTCAAAAAAATTTATAGACTTGTAGAAGATAAAATTCTAAGTAAAATGTCTAGTCACTTTTTTGATTTGAGGCTCTGTTTAAGATATAAAATGTGAAAGTTTTGTGATGTCATTTCCAGTCTGATCAAAAAAATATTTTTAAAATATGTTTATTTACATTTTTAAAAATCATTATAAATTTTAATTATTTAAAATCTACCCTAAAAAAATTTAGAGCATCAAGAACAGATTGTTTAAGTTAGTGACTGATTATTTAAATGTGTCACTAATTTAAATAATTTTTGAATATTAAATTGCTAATTCTTCCTGGTTTGATAATTCTAACAACTACCAAACCAGGAAGAAGATCTAAACCATGGCATTATAAAATGGTGGCTTTTAGAGCAATGCTTCAAAGAAACTTAACACATTGCACAACAACAAAAAGCAGAGATGAAGAACTTAATTGGATCAAAAAACAAGCAGCACGACATGGATAATCAAAAAATACCATCGCACGCCTGTAGGATAAAATTAACAAACAAAAACCTAGGAAAAATGAATGTAATGATGAGTTAAATAACAGACCAACTTATTCTCTTGAAATTAATGACATCACTTTAAAGTATAAGAAAAAATTAGAAAAAATCAGTGGCCAAAGAATTACATTCAACAGGAGGAACACATTATTCAATGTATTACGAAACGATAAAGATAAAATCGATCCAGTCTACCTTCCAGGGTTTATGAAATCCCAGTTTGATAAAGACAATGGCCAAAATGCTAATTACATAGGTTACACAGGTCTATCGCTTAAAAAACAGATCCCCGAGCATAAAAGAGACATACAAAATAAAGTATCCACAACAGCCTTAGCACAAAGGGCCCTAATAAGTGATTTATAAGTGGAATGGAATAATGGTAGATTACTTCTGAAAGACCAAGATCTTAAGAGAGGCAGAATAGAATGTTGACTATCTTTAATGATAACGTCAAGCCAATTAATAAATTAGACCCCTCAATTATTAACAACGCTTGGAGATGGTGTATGGATGGCAAATAATGTTTGTAGTATAGCTATCTATAATAGAATTTTATTTACTTATTTTATCATCTTCTTTACATTAATGATAAATGTTTTTATGTCTTTTGTTAATATATATCTTATAGTTAACTTTGTATTTATTAACTGATGTTTGATTTTTGTACATAAAAACTTATGTTTTCCATTGCTATAGCAACAACTTTTAAACTTAAGAATTCTTTTAGCGTTCTATGGAACTTATTCCGTTGTTTTTCTAACTTTGTAGCTGAAGAGGATTTAATTAAAATCAAAAGCACTATTACTATTAAATCTTGGTTTCTGCGTGATTTTGACTTTAAGTTTCATGTTATTAATATTCTTAAAAAAATTAAGTTTCTTATGTAGAATTAAAGATAGTTACTTGTTTTTAATTAGTTTTTGAATGTAACTTCCTTTTTTTATATAAGCTCCAGATCTCATATAACACAGTTTCACACAACACTGTTTTTAGGAGCCTATCTATCAAACACTCAAACACTATTAGCAGTCTTAAAATTTTTTTATTCAAATAAAATTAATTAGTTTTTGAATGTAACTTCCTTTTTTTATATAAGCTCCAGATCTCATATAACAGTTTCACACAACACTGTTTTTAGGAGCCTATCAATCAAACACTCAAACACTATTAGCAGTCTTAAAATTTTTTTATTCAGATAATAAAAATGTTTTCGGTCACTTTTAACTTGACCCTCCTTCAGTTACTTTCTTTATAGTCTGACCAATATAAGAAAACAATGCCATGCACGTGATAATATAATATGATTATCATGCGCATGGCATTGCGTCATAGACACACTAGGGCGAAATCAACGATACGTAAACAATAACCAATACGATACGTAACAGAAACACAAAGAAAATTGCTTTCAAATTTATATTTATACAAATTTCATTTATTATTAATATTTTATTACAAATTATAGTAAATATAAAATGTGTATCTTAATATAATATAAATATGTTTAGAAACTTTTTATGTAAATAATCTATAAACGATAAGGATTTGACATATGGAAATAATTTTAAATTTGAATTACAAGAACAAATATTTTATTCTTTTTATGTTCTTTATAAGTTAATATAACACTGAAGATGGTCTAGTGAATAGACGGAAAGTACTTCGTTTGTGAAATAAAATAGTTTGGAAGTCACTACTGCAAATTGTGCTCTATATTAGTTGTTAGACCTATTATTGCAAAGTATTCGAATATTATGTTAATATATGCTTAATTGGATTATTTAGGTATAAAAGCTGCAAAATGGTTTCTGGTTGCTAATTAGGAGGAGACCCTCTAATTCCCCTTAAGGCCTTAGAGGAACCGACTAAGATCAAAACCTAGTGTCCAATCCGTACCTTCACGTGGTGCAGCTGTTAGTACTCAATGTTTCTTTAACATAAGGAACGGACACGGATGGGCTCACACCAATCCGCATTGGCCAGCGTGATATGTTTTGGCTAAAACCTTCAAGCATAATGAACAGTTCAACAAATCTAAGGCCCTCAGTCTCCGGCGGCTGGAATGTCCCTGCTGATGGCAGCAAGCAGGTGTACAGGAAAGCAGAGGGTGTGAAGAATCACCGGGTCAGCTGCCATGGATTTTATTTAGCAACTTACAATTGCAGAACATTTAGTACTGAAGGAAAACTACTAGAAACTGAAGAGGAACTGAAACACGTTAAATGGGATATTTTAGGTTTAAGTGAAGTTCGATGTAAAGATGAAGAATTATTAGAATTAAAAAGTGGAAATTTTTAATGAATACCTAATGTTATCATTAATAATTTTATTGTATAATTACATAATAATAATTACATAATTACTCCCCAAGAAGCTCGGGGCCCCCCGCACCGCGGGGTCTGCTGACCATCAGCTACGCCACTGTGTAAGTATCACAAAAGTGGCTACTCACATTAGCAAGATTGACAAGAATATCTGCAGATAAATTGGCACAACCATTATTCTTGTCCCAAGTGATGGTGAGAAGAATATGTTTGTGCAAGAATAATCTTGCTTGAACATGAGTATTCATTTTATATCAAAGTACTTTTTATTAATTATTAATGAATACCTAATGTTATCATTAATAATTTTATTGTATAATTACATAATAATAATTAATAATTACATAATTACTGTTCCATAAGGTTAAATTCGCCCTTAGGTACTTTTCAATTTTTATACGGCCGACTTCATCCTGAAGATTGTTTATCCGGCCCATGGCAAAAAATAATTTCCCACCCCTGCATTAAACCATTATCCAATGAGACTTGTACTTTCACTTCAAATAAAGTTCAAAATACTTTCTGCTTCTTATAAGATAATTAAAATATAGCAGCACAAGTTCAAGCGAAAGACAGATATATTTTTCCTAAAGATCTTTCAACTTCAAATTCTCACTTTTCTGGCTTTTTTATCTATTCAATCAACAGTTCTTAAAGTGTGGTTCGCAGACCCCAGGGGTCCATGAAATTATAAAAAATGGTTGCAAAACAGTTCAAGAAGACGATGAAAAGGCAAGAAGCGTGGAGCAATAAAAAATATATTTTTAAGGCAATAAATAAAACATGAACCTATTATTATTATGTTCTGTGATTTTTATATAATTTTTGTGATTTTTATGCGCAAGACCATTTATTAAAATAACCAGCAATACATTTTTACCAATATTTATTATAACGTAGTGCTTATGAGATTATTGAGCCAGAAATTAAGTCTCAAGAACAACGTAAAATGCCTAGTGTTGGGATGGGGTCCGTAAAAAAATGATGTTCAAGAGGGGGTCCTCGGACCACATAAGTTTAAGAACTACTGTATTCAATGATTAAAAAATTCAATTCAGATATTAGAAAATTCAATCCAGTATTAAGAAATTCACTGTCAAATTAATTTCAATAAAAATGCAAATCCTAAGTTCTAAAGAGAAGTTAGGAAAATTTGTAATCATTTGGAAAAGCTAAAAACAAACTACAGTATAATTTTCAATTTAAATGATAGAAATAAATTAAAAACAGTTCTGGTTTGAGTACAAAATAAAAAAAATAACATATTTAAATCAACAAACGTGGAATTTTGTGGACTTTCTACGGCTAGTGCTGATGAATGTTTGTCAGTTTCTGCTATCAATAGAGTTTTTGCTGCTCAAAAGTAATATATTTTTGTTATATTCTTGCATATTAAGATAGTCTGAATCTATTGATATGTAACTTTTCTGGTTTGACTTCTTATTTTTTTGAGAATTTCAGATTGTTTTTAGGATTTTAACCTGGCGCAGTGTAATTGAAAAAAAAATTTCACAGTGTAGTTGGTTTCGTAGAGAATCCAGGTAATCACTCAAGTCATTAAAAACATTTTTTTTATTCCTCCAAAAATATTGATTTTATTCCATTCCTATATCTGTTTTCTATCAAACAAAACAATTTGGATTCATTAATAATCTTTATTTGTTGATTTTTTATTGAATTTAATGTAATCCGATCCATTTTTATTATGTAAACAAAGTATCATATTTCAAAATCATAAATATTTTGCTGTTGGTCAATCTCTACAGTGTTATTGTTTTTCTGACAGTAAACAATGTATTCTAGATATCCAAGGAGCCAAAAGTCATATTCGGGTTTTTTGGTAATGTAGACATGTCACTGAATTAAAGGGACAATATAATTGCATTATGATGTAAACAAACCATGAGCTAACTTTGACTCTCTATATCACAAAATCTCTTAAATATTTTAAAGATTTTTTAATTCTGTTAAATAAATTAATATGTTTTATTGTTAAAAATGAAAACTTATGATCTTTCCTATGAAATTTAATATTTTATTAATTTTTCCTAATATGATGCTTAATATGCAAATGAGATATAGCTTTAACTTAAAATTATATTTTGGCATAATTATTAGAGCAAATCAACCAAAGTGTTATTTTTTCATTACATAAGACTATATTCTATAAAATTTTAAGCAAAATATTTTTTTATATTTTCAGGTATGGTTACAGGGGGGACTGATTTTTAGCAAAATTCAGTTTGTGATTACTTTAACAGAAAGCCGCCTAATTTCTTTCATTTCCTAATCAATATAGAGTATTTTACCAAAATATATTCATAACACCAATATGTGAATAAAACATTTTTTAAAAACTTGATAATGTAAAAAGTGGGCAAGTTCAAGACTTCAGAAAAAATTAAATATTGGAGAAAATAATAATAATATATTTCAACAAACACCATATATTACATTACCCTATAAGGTTAAAACAGCAAATTTAAAAAATATATCAAATATCATGAAAAAAAAATCATCAAATGTGAAGTGTAGATTTGGTTTTGGAGAGACACCACTATATTTTTTCCTCTAAAACCATAAATGCAATGCAAAATCAAGAGGCATGGTAGTGACTCTGAGCTCTGACTATTATTACCGGAGTCATTACAGCCAAAATTCAACTCGCTGTACTTTGGTCCTAAGTTGTATATTATTAATCTGACAATTACATTTCAGAAAAGTATTCAATAGGACATAGACTGCTAAATTTGAAATTTCATATCCAATTAATAATAGAATTAGAGCAGTGTAAAAATTGCAAAAATCAACAAAAAAGTGTCTTCTTCTTTTCCTTCTCCTTCTCCTTCGCAGACACCTCTACAGATCGCATCGTTTAACCGATATCGATGAAATTTGAAATATAGGTGTTTCTTAGTTTATTTGAGGCCCCCTGAAAATTTGAGCACAATCGGGCTATAACAAAGGGGGGAAAGGGGATCCGATTTCCATAAATGCCTTTATATATTACATTTTTTAACCAATTTTGACCAAATTCAGACTATAGGCATAGCATGGTTCATTTAAAATCATCTAAAAATTTTGGCTCAATTAGGCTAAAATTAAAAGATGTAGAAGGCAATGATTTTCTTCTCTAAAAATGTCTCTATAGGTCACATCGTTTGATCGATTTCGAAGAAATCTGGGATGTAAATGTGATTTATGTTAATTAAGCCTTTCTGAAGAGGTACAGCCCAATAGGATCAAAATGAATAAAGTAGGAAGCTTGTTTATCACTATCTCTTTTATTTCTCATCTCGTTCAACCGATATCGATGAAATTTAGGAAGTAGGTATTCCTTACATTACTTGAGATCCTTTAAAAGCTGAACACCATTGGGCTAAAATAAAGATGCCAAAATACCTCATAAGAAGAATTATAAAAAAATAAATTTTGAATAATTAATTATAATTATTTAATATTTAATTTTTAATTTATAGAAAAATGTATTAATTGTGAACATATTTGTTTTTAGGGTTGTTTCTGGCAACATTTTGTAGAGGAAATGATCAGGATAATGGACAAGTAAATGCCAGTTTATATTTGTTTCCTTAATTTTATTATTATGTTTAAATATTGATAATTTATGTCAAATAATTTTATATAAATTATAAAAATTTTAATTGTTTTAGAAAGCTCTCCATAATAAACAACAGTTGGAAACTGGCACAATATCATTGTTTCAAAAATTCTTTGAACAGTTCATGAGATTGATGGGTATATCTACTACAACACAAATATTTTTCAGACCATCGTAATTCGCTGTATCTTCTAATTTCTATGATTAAAAATAATACTTTTAATGGATACAATGAGATCCTTTTAATGTATTAAAATTTGACTGATTATGTAAAATAGAATTTTGTCTAAATATCTATTTTCACTTAATTAATAATTATTTTATTAGAATTAATAAAATTGATTATATTCAGTCAGAAACTAGATATGTAAATTTATAAATTAATTATTCAGATGAATAAAATATGTAAAGAGAATAATAATTTGATGCTATTTAATAAAAATGATTTTTGTTTGCGTAGATTATTTTTATTCTGTTCAATCATGTACATATGCCTATACTGAATATATAGTTATAAATTGTCATTTTATGAAATTTAAAGACGACTACATAATACTATTTTAAATCTACTTAACGTTTCTCATAATATTCGTGTAGTTCAGAACAGCTTTCCTCAATCTATGATTCACGGATGGTCGTGGCAATGACAGTTATTATCTGAACATCTAAAATTTGTTTTCTTGCAAAATTTTCAATATGTCTTGCTATTGTGTAGCCAGTATTTGAAAAAGTTTGGAAACATCGATATGCCGCTACAGTTTTCTATTCGAGGAACAAATAATAAAATTCAGCTGTCACTCAAAAAGTGGAGAAATCTATGCCTATGCCAGTCTATCGAGCGTTATCCTATATAAAATGACTAACGGATGTGACTGGTATGTGGGAGGATGTGAAATGGTTTCGCTACTTATAGTAGTAATCAGTCAATGATTGAAAAATGGCGTTAGAAAACTAGAACATGTGTTTACGATTTCTATAGTTAAAAAACTGAATAATACTTCATCCACGACAAAATATATAAAATGTCTCAAACTGTACATATTGATAGTCAATAAATTTTAGGTTTTCTTTTCGATAGCAATTTATGAAAATATGACATAGAGATGAGGATATTATACGTGATTCTGCGTCAAAGTTTTCAAGTGGTACTTACTGGTCACATAATATAGAACACTTGCCAATATTTTATAGATATCTAATAATAAACAACAATTTATTTATTATTTAGAATTACATTTTTTATTTTTATTATTTATATAAAAAATACTTCATCTTCGACTTCACTCTGAAGAATTAGTGAAGTGATATGAAGGAAGACGATGGAGGGTTGGTGGCGCAATGGTAGCTCGTCTCACGTCCGGCTCAATGTTGATGTTTTTCTCTTTTGAAACTCGTTTATTTCCGAAAAATGATTGATGGTGATTTCAGTGAATTTCCCTGCACACGATATACTTTTGGTTTTAAATATTTTTCCGAAAATTCGTAGACGTTTTACTTTTTAACAACGATAAATATTCTGCAATTGTTTAAAAATGTCTATTTTATTATCTAGATGATGAAACGCGATAAAATAGTTAAAACTGTTAAAACTGATGAAGTAAAATAATCTGTTATTCTCGATAACAGATATACACAGATTATTTTACTTCATCAGGAATTATTAAAGAAAATTCCAGCGTTAGAGTCTAACATTCGCATATCCTCGTTTCTCTCTCCTGGTAATTTTATTCACTTTTTCTGAGTGGGACGAAACAAATTTAAGTTTTAATAACGTAAGTAGTTGTTTATTTTTTAGCTGATGATTTTTTTGATAGCTAGATAATCAGAAGGCGATTTTCGGTCTATTTCGTTTCGAGTAATATTTTTATTTACTTGTGTCTAGTAGCTCGAATTAGATTAATAAGAAATTTCAGATAGCCATGATAAGAGTACAAATAATATCCTATCGTTAATTCAAAGTAATAAATATATGTTTTTAATGAATGTTAAAGAATTTCATTGCCTCTTTTAGGGGATGCTCAAATATAGAAGTCCCAAATCAAAATTTTGATATGGAAGATTCTGGTGATGGTTTTTCTCCTCTTTCCCATGCAATGACTGAAGTAGAAATGAGCATTTGGATGAAGATGGTGGTAGTGCATCAAATGAAGCACATAAAGTAAATGTATATTATTACTAGAATATATTCTACATTTATTATAATAAAATCATAAAAAATTGTTTAGCATACTGAAAGATTAGATGTTAAGATATGGAAATGTGCATGGATACCATATCCATAGTCATCTGGGATTATTGTTTCTTAAATATAACTTATTAGCTTTATGAAAAAAAATAATAATTTTTATATTAATGAAGTATTTTTTCTATAAAAGTAAAAAAATTATCTCATTTTATTTACAGGTGCAAAAAGAAGGAAAATATATTCAATAGAAGATGCTATAGTAAAATTAACAAATATTGAAAATGAGAAAAAAGATAAAATATATCATTTTATAATATATATAGTTGCTATTATTAAAACTTTTGAATAAAGAAAATATAATAAAAATATGCAAATTCTTTGACTTATTATTTGAATATCAAATGGAATAAATAAACATTTAATAATTTTAAGATTAGTTATTTCTTTATTGAATATATTACATAAAATACAAAATATATAGATAATGTTATCCAGGAAAACCTGTACTGGTGGCCATCTGAACTATGTGGCGAACCTGCAATCCGTGACCCCTTAATATCCGTCAAAGCATATTACGGGATTTTCAAACTGTGTAAAATGGCCATCTGTGTTCTGTAGCCATGGCAGAGTGATATTTAATTTCAGCATATTGTGTGCAACACCTAGATGCCCAGCAAATCGTGTTTTGATCAGAAATGAATTCCATAGCCACTTTCTAAAATGAAAAAAATCCCCAAAACAGACATTAATAATTAATGTCTGTTTTGGGGATTTTTCACTGAATCTAATGCAAGAAATCACTAATTATTAGTGATTTCTTGCATTAGATTTAATTAATAATGTGATACTGTATCTTGTCTTGTCTATTTGTATGGATAAGCTTGGTGGCTAATTTTTGATTGCCCCTTTCCACTCAAATAGAGTACTAAGGGAGCCGTTCTGGCCAAAATTAAATGCAAAATATAGTAAAAGCAAAGAATCCTTCTAACTTAACCTATGTGATGACATGTGTGAGAGTAACTCTGTATAGAGGAGCATTAATAACCTATTTTAAGTTAGGTAGAAACTTAGAACTTATGTTAGTAGAAATTAAGTACTATGTTATTCTACTAGCATGGTTCTACTAGAACCATGCTAGTAGAATATCTAGAAAGTAAGTTAAGAGGAAACTTATTTTAAGTTAGTAAAAGATCAAGTATGTGATACTGTATCATAAACTTTGTATTTTAAATTTGATATTTAATAAAGAAATTTCTAGCTAAGTGTGTCTGATGGCCAACCTGTGCTTGGTGGCTACAATTTCAGTCGCCGAAAGGTTTACCTAGTACAGGTTTTCCTATATATCAATAGATTAAACGAACGAAAGAATAATCCAAAACACACATCAAAGTGTAACCTGAAGCTATAGGGTTAAATGAAAAATATAAAAAATCATTCATTATCAATAAAAACATTCCCATACGATATACACTTTTCTTAGCTGCGGTGTGTATCGGACATCGGTACTCATGTTTGATGTCACTTCTCGTTTTACCCGGAAATTCTGCGTCACTTATTTTTACGTCTAATTAATCTCCAATTAAGAGGCACGGCAGTGACTCAAGCCAAGTACAATAGTCACTGACTGACTATTATTACCGGAGTCATTACAGGCAAAATTCAACTCGGCTCTAACTTTGGTCTTAAGAATATTATTAATCTGACAATTACATTTGAGAAAAGTATTCAATAGGACATACATTGCTAAATTCGAAGTTTCATATCCAATTAATAATAGATTTAGAGCGGTTTGAAAATTGCAAAAATCGACAAAAAAGCGTAATTTTTCATCTTCTCCTTCTTCTTCTCCTCCTGTGCAGACAACTCTACAGATCTCATCGTTTAACCGATATCGATGAAATTTGAAATATAGGTGTTTATTAGTTTACTCGAGGTCTCCTGAAAATTTGAGCTCAATCGGGCCATAACAAAGGGGGAAAGAGGATCCGTCGATGAAATTTGAAATATAGGTGTTTATTAGTTTACTCGAGGTCTCCTGAAAATTTGAGCACAATCGGGCCATAACAAAGGGGGAAAGGGGATCCGATTTCCATAAATGCCTTTATATATCGCATTGTTTAACCGATTTTGACCAAATTCAGAATTTAGCATAGTGTAGTTTAAAATCATCTAAAAATTTTGGCCCAATTGGACTAAAATTAAAAGATATAGAAGACGATTATTTTCTTCTCTAAAAATGTCTCTATAGGTCACATCGTTTGACCGATTTCGAAGAAATCTTGGATGTAAATGTGATTTATGTTAATTAAGCCTTTCTAATAAAGTACAGCCCAATAGGACCAAAATGAATAAAGTAGGAAGCTTGTTTATCACTATCTCTTTTAATTCTCATCTCGTTCAACGGATATCGATGAAATTTAGGAAGTAAGTATTCCTTACATTATTTGAGATCCTCTAAAAGCTAGAACACCATTGGGCTAAAATAAAGATGCCAAAATACCGTTTTCCATATAATATATAGATGTTTTTCTATATATTACATTGTTTAACCGCTTACCAAATTTGGAATATAGGCATAACCTAGCTTAATTAAAATCTTCTGGAAATTTTGACCCAATTGGACTAAATTTAAAAGATTTAGAAGACGATGATCCTCTTCTATAGAAATGTCTCTATTATATCCTGTCGTTTACACAATTTTTTTTTTTTTTTTTTTAACGTTCAAAATCAAAATCGTTATCGCTACTCCTTCACGTTGTTGCGACAGGTTTTCATTTTTCATTCAGGTTTTCAAGAAAATTTAGGAGGAGAAATAAGACTCTTCACTTTTTATTTCCATATTTTTTTTATTTATTTTTTTTTAATATTCCCCTCTTGCCTTCAATTTCTATACTAAGTTTCCTAGAAAACTGACTGCTAACAAAGAAGCGAATATTCCGTTGACAAAAGATGGATTACTAGGTTCGTGTAATCTGTAGGTGAAAAAAATGACAAGACAGACCTTAGGAAATTACAAAAGAGATAAGATGTATCAGATACTTGAGATTTTCGAGGTTCTGAAAATTACTTTTAACATTGAACTTTCTTGACATCAATTAAATTCTTCTGAATGAATCTTAACGTAATCCATTCATATTCACGTCGCATCACTAGTTAACTCTAACATAGTTTTAAAGGGAGCATGGCTAAAACTATATAATATTTTCTTAGATAAAAAAAAAATCGTATTTTTCATTTCTATTCCGGGACCTAATCAAAATTTCATACTATATTTCATTTTCTCTTAAATACCTTCGAGATATAATTCTACTACTACTACTACTATCTGATTAAAGATTCTCTTCTTTAATCAGATAGTAGTCGAATAATATTTTCAGACAAAATTCATTTGCATATTTAATATAAATTTACAGAACAAAGAATCTTTCGTAATTACATTATGAATTATTAAATATGACAAATAATATGAGTCCTAAAACTATTTATTATATATATATAAAAATTAAAGAAATAAATATTAAATTTTATTAAGTGGTAATAAATGAATAAATAAATTTTATATTTAAAAAAAACTTCAGAAAATATTATGAAATTTTAATTGTTTTTTTCATTACTTGGTATAGTTTATTGATTTCTTTTTTAACATTACGTTCTTAACTGTGTGGCGAGAAGTGTTTATGCAATATTTCTGAAGATAGTAAGTGCTGTATATGTTGTTTATCAGAGTCACCAGCAAATGTCGTGCCAAGAATCATTCAAGAAGTATCAACTACAGAAACGACTGATGGATACACAGCAAGAATTCCGTGTATAGCTCATGGTAAAGTTCCAATTTCTTACAAATGGTACAGAAATGTCGGAGGTCAGTTGACACCGGTTGATAGCAAGAAAGGTATAGAAATATCCGAAGGGACACTTGTCATTCCCAAAGCTAACATGATGGATACTGGAAAATATACTTGCGTTGCCAATAACAGCTTAGGAGAGGATAGGATTGAAGCAACTCTTGTTGTGCGCGGTGAGTCTTGCACAAAAATTCTCCCTGTACAATTTAGGATCCGAATAAAAGGCCCTCTAATTCTCTTCCTCCGGAAACGAAAAAAAAAAAAAAAAAAAAAAATTAATGCGAACTTAAAAGTACATATCTTGATGTGAATTTTTTAACAGGAACTTTGAAAGTAGCGATAGAAAGTACGAGGAGAATTGTGAGATCAGGTGAAGACATCGTACTTAACTGTAATGTGAGCGGAAGCCCTATCATTTCCGTATCCTGGTTGAAAGACCAACACCATTTAGTCAGTGACCACAGAGTAAGGTTATCTACTGCCACCACTTTACACATTGCTGCTTTCCAGAGAAAAGACAGTGGAATTTATCAATGTTATGTAGAGAACGATTGGGAAAGTGCCCAAGCTGCTATCCAGTTGGATTTACAAGGTACAAACTATTACTCTTGATTAAGTAGTGAAAGATTTTTATAAATAAATAAGTATTGCCAATAAATGCAACTATTTTCTTTTCATAAGTATCAGTTAAAACTCTCTATATTTGATATATTAAGCAATTTAATTTCTAAGCTGTTTTCCATTATTGATAATTAAGGAATTAAATTAAAGAAAAATAATCCTGCATTTATTTACTGTTAAGTAGCTTATTCTTAAAATTTCGTTCATTTTTTTAGATATAAAATTCTGCCACATTTGTTAAAAAGCATTATCATCAATTATGTAGATTTAATATATTTTATTTAAACAATTCAACAAATGCATGAGTATCAATATAAATAATTTTGATTAATAAAATATTTATTAAGCAAACAATTCCGAAAATATTTTCAGATCATATTGACTTAATTTTCTTATAGAAAAACTTAAGAAATTAAAAAAAAAAAAAACGACTTAAAAAATTCATTAGAGATGGGCGTGCTTTTTTGGTTTCGTATAATTTTTGAACCATTATGACGATTTTTATTATGTGAGCCATTGATTATCGAAACTGTAAGAAAGAAAAAAGAAGTTAATTTATGAAAATTACCCCTCGACTGAGTTAATATTATTTTTATAAATTTTTATGTTCAAAAATATATTCTTAATATTTTCCGAAATGCCATTAACCCATTAGGCACTAATATATTGCCTTGTTAAAAATAGGCATAGAATATAATTCTTCGGTTTTCGGACCAAAATAATGATGTGTTCAACAAATGTTCAAACGTTTATCTATTCAAAACACAATTATCTATAATAGATTCCTATTAAACTCGAACACTATGTATGCTGTAAGAGTTTTCTTTGTTAACACCATCTTTATTGCTGATGGTTGGTCTGATGCTGAATTACTGATAAGAGCATGTTCTATTGTTGGCCTTACATTTAGTATTTTGTGCTTCGTTCGTGTTTTGATTTTTTTTTTTTACAGTTTAAAGGAATGATTAAATTGCTTTTATATTGTTATGCTCGGTTTAATTTTTAATACCGAGCTATCTAACGCCTCGTTCTTTCTGTATACTATATCTACGTAAAATTTTGTTTCTTGAAACTTTCTTATCGACCACTTTAAGAAATTTTCAAGTAAAGTAATTTTTTATTGTGTTTTTTTTTTTGTAAATATTTTAACCAAAACTGTTAAAAAATAGAACAATTTGCAAATACTGTATTGTCTTTGATTGCAGTGTTAACGATGGGATAAAAATGCTTCCTTCTGCTTTTTAATTCTGATCCGCTGTCAATTATACGATTTAAAATATATATTTTTTAAGTTATAAAATGAAATAATGATTTATTAGTTTGCAAAGACAGTTTTAATTCAAGTTCTTTTATTATATCTTTCGAGAAATGCACAAAAACTGTCGTAATAAATTAAAGAACCTTGGGAGCAATTTTCCGACTCGGCACATAGATAACTTGTAGATCTTATATATATAAAAACCTATATATAGTCCACAGGCGCGTTATATAAAGTTATCAGGTATACTAGTAATATCAACACTTGTTAGCATTCATCCAATGTTATATAAGATATAAATAGAACAGCAATTTGTGCTGGAGTTAGAATTCAGCAGAAAGACTACCTATTACATTAACTCTAGTCACGTCTCATTGATTGATAGGGTCTTGGGTATAGTAGACGATTTTGCAGTAATAGTCATCGAAATTCTAGCTTACAGACCAAATCTCCAAACTAAGCATTGTTCTCCAACAAAAATTTAAGATACTTCTTTTATCATCGGTAAAAGACGTAGAACGTTAGCAATTTGTTTGAATAGCAACAGCGCAACTTTTTTTTTTCTTCTTAATCAAGCTACGAA
Organism: Olivierus martensii; assembly: GCA_000484575.1. Taxonomy (NCBI): domain Eukaryota; kingdom Metazoa; phylum Arthropoda; class Arachnida; order Scorpiones; family Buthidae; genus Olivierus; species Olivierus martensii. The sequence continues at coordinate 61,063 of AYEL01085412.1, read as the reverse complement.
ATAATTATCATAATGTTTTGCTACTAGATAATTATTTTTCTCGTTAGTTTAATAGTAATGATAATGTTTTTGCTACGAATAAAAACTTGAGGGATATTGCGAGATCGTTTTCTCTGAGGAATATTCTATAATTGTTTGTTTTTTTTTTTATCCGTGATGATTTTTATAATTCATTAATAATGATACACACATACACGTTATATGTATATTTTTAGCCCTGGAAAAAAATTACATCTCATATTTCACATTAATGAATCGTATAATTTAAAATTGTATCTCGTACTTCATTAATAAAGGATGTAAGTTTTAAAAAATAATTTTTTATTAAAATTTTTGTGTGTCAAAAATGGATTTTAATTATACTATTTTCTTAAATCGTCAAACAAGTAGTTACATCTAAATTTGTTGCAATTTAGTTCTAGGAATTATTCATTTCAATTATTGCAACATATATTAAAATCTAATAATCTATTTAAAAAATATTTTTACGTGTCTAATTTGCTGCTTCTTTGTTCTGTAGAAGGTAAAGATTCTCTTTCAACACTAATTTCGTGTCTTTTAAGGTGCTTAAATAAATTCGATATGTTTCCACAATATTTAATATCTTTGAAGCATTGCTTATAGGATGCCAATGCTAAACATTTTTAGAAAAGTATGTCCAAACCTTGGATATTCGAGGAGCCATGACTTCGTACCATTCGTCAGTAATGCTTCTTAGAAGTACTTATAGGATTATTAATCATAATGTGCTAATTTGTAATTTAGTAGCTCAAAAGTAGCAATTTAAAAAATAAATAATGTAGCATAACACACTAAAAATTACTCAGTTCGCGATAACTTCGTACCATTCGTCAGTAATGCTTCTTACAAGTACTTATAGAATTATTAATCATAATGTGCTAATTTGTAATTTAGTAGCTGAAAAGTAGCAATTTAAAAAATAAATAATTTAGCATAACACACTAAAAATTACTCAGTTCGCGGTTATTAAATAGTATTAAAAGAGCAGGAAACAGTAGATAGATGACGATTCGATACAAGTACTTTTATATTCGATACCGAGTAAGTATCGAATCGATGCCAAAATTACTTGGTATCCAATCAAAAGTATCGATACTTTACTTGTATTTACTTGTATCGAATCATCCCTAACAGGAACGAAGAATGCTATGGATTGGATATACGAAGATCACCATTGGAAGATCAAAATTGACGAAAATGGACGCTGAGTTGTAACCACGTGTTTGATTTTTTTTCTTCTTCAATAAAACTTTCAAATTTTAACTTTTCTGCCTGGAACTTTGCATATATATAATAATCAATACAATACATGTGCTGTATTTTAAAAAATAATCAGGACAATTAAAATTTTTTAAAATAACTCAATGAGAAATAAGCTCAGGGAGCTTTGGACCATTTTACTATTATAGTATTTAATTGTTTTTAGAGACGTGATTGTAAATCATCTCGTAATCATCCCATACGTACATGTACATTAATACTGATTACAGAAAATATACAAATTTTCTTTGAATGGCAAGATTATATTGTTATTGTAGTATTCTTATTCGAATTGTTAATGGTGAAATTATTTTTCAGAGAAATTTTATATATTAAAGTGTTTAGCACAGAAACACGCGAAATAACCCATCGAATGATGTCAAAGTAGAAAATATGATCAAATAATCCTTTAAAAATATGATGCATATAATGAAATCTATGATACTTAAAATTCTTTACTGTGTGAGAGTAACAATGATTCTAGTGAAGAGGATGATACTGATGATTAGGATGACATTCAGGATAATGACGATTACAGGAAATTGATTCAAAATGATCTCCTTAAGCAAAAGCCCGAAAAAAAATTCAAAATAATTTGTTATTTTGAATTTTAAAAGACTACTCTTCCCACTATAAAATATTTTAAACCCTTTCAGGATTATTCATTCGAAATAAAAGAAAAATAAAACTTCGAGACCTATGCCAAAGAATCATTTCGTACACCATATACCCGAAAAGATCCCATAAGGATTTTTTTGTCTAGGATAATAATTATTTATTAATCGTAAGTAAAACAGTAGGGAAAAACAAGTTTTTATTATATCTATGTAAAATGTTATTCCATATTTGTGGAGACGAAAAAAATCAATTAACTAAAATTTTGATACCTTAGATCGCAAATATTGATCTTCATTTAGTCCAGTGGTTCCTAATCTTTTTTTAGCCATTCCCCATCTAAGCATCTCTAAAATCCTGATGCCCCCTGTGACATATAATTTTCATTATTCAAAAAGTGACTCCTTTTCACGTGGAGAAAGCCTAAAAGGCCATTAACTTGGTCTAAATAAGCTTCCAAAGTACATGGCATCCGTGAAAGAGAAAAATAAAAGAACGAAAGGATAGTTGAAGTACTGAGGAAGAAATCACTGAGAAATTGTTTAAAAAATAATAATGATATGAAGTGATATGAAAAAACAGCAAATAAAGTTTCGAAACCAGCGTGTACATTCTGATTTTAATTTAAAAAATGTATTTGTAACAATATATATTTATATACTATACATGAGATTCCTGGAACCATAAGAAATGCAAAAAATTCACTGTTAATAAGTCATTCTCGAATTGCCCCCTTAAAAATCAAATTGCTCCTCTGTGGGGCGTGCGCCCCACGTTGGGAACCACTGATTTAGTCGAAATGGCATATCCCAAAATACATTAACCTAACCTAACTAGGACACAACCATCATCTTGTTTGTAGTACTACAAGCTTTTCTGGTTTGTCAACAATTGGCAGTAAAACTTAAGAAAATAGGAAGGTGATCGTTTCACCCTGATGGATCATTTTGGACCAGTTCCCCTATATCAGTAACGAACTGAAGTTGAATAATACTAAAATAATAAGAGTAATAATTCTATATCTTTCTTTATTAGTTTTGGATTTTAATTTTTTTTAATTTTAAATTTCTGTAAACAATAAATTTTTTTCTTTAAATTTATCGTTCTAGGTGTGTCTTCCATATCGCAGCGTCTTATAAGCCGATAAATAGGATAATAATATTATCAAGATGAATGTCTGAAAGTGAGTCAATTATATATCAATGTATTCCAAAATCAAATTTAGCATAACTCTATAACGATAATTATCAGCTTGCATTGAAATTTTTATTTCAAATAATTTCTGAATTTTAACAATTAAAATAAGCAGTTGAGAAAAATATCATTGACGTACGCAGAGACCATCATTGCAGATTCCATCCTGAAAAATATATGAGTTATTACATTTTATTTTGGTTGAAATATAGTACACTCCCTCTTATCCGTTCTGTTTAATCGGCCATATTTTTGTCAAGATTTTCGTCTAGCTATGAACAGAAGTAAAAATAAAAAAGGAATGGCTAAAAAATGGCTATCAAAAACATTATTCAGCATGTTTTCGTTCGGCCATATTTTTGTCAAGATTTTCGTCTAGCTATGAACAGAAGTAAAAATAAAAAAGGGATGGCTAAAAAGGGGCTATCAAAAACATTATTCAGCATGTTTTCGAGAAATTGCTTCAAAAAACGAATTTAAATCATAATGACAAATGAATATTATAGAATTTTTTTTTTATTTAAATAAATGTTACGTAGATAAAATTTATAGGTTTTAAATTAAATAAAAACATACAAAAATATATAATTTTTATTTAATTTACAAATTATAAGTGGTATTTTGCATGAGTTTTCTGATTAACCGCTATTCGTTTATCCAATCTGAGGCCCAGTCTCATGCAGGCTGGTTAACAGGGAGTGTACTGTAATATAAAGTGATTATTAATATTGTAATTTTATAATATTTTATAATTTTATTCAATAACATTTAAATTTAGTTTACTTTAAATCAAATTTATTAAAAATATCACAGTTTCATTGTTATTAGAGGCAATCTCAGAATATTGAACGTCCGCCATTTTTAAACGGGAGAATCTACAATGTTAATTTACTCCAAATTCGATTTTACTGACTTGACTATCTTGATACATTTTATAAATTGTTATAAAATAATTAAAAAGTTATTAGAAAAAAACTTTATTATTTGAAGTCCAGCCATTTTTAAACAATCGAAAATAAAATGTGAATTGATGTGTTTTTCAGATCATCTTGAATAAGTAGAGTATTTTGATTAATTTCATAAAAATTGATCTTTCTAATAAAAAAAATGAAGTGCAAGACAAGATTCGTACTGCCTATTTAAATTGCCAACCTCAACATTTTGAATTTTTGGCAGTTCGATTGACAATCAGGATTTTCTTTATTTTCATTAAATTGTTTTCATACTTATTTTTTAGCTTTTCCCATTGTAAACTGGATTAAAAAGATACATGAATCAGGTTTGTCCGACTATTTGCCTGTTGTCTGTCCAAAAATACGACAACAGGCGTAAATATATCATGATTGTGTGAATTTTATCCAATAGGATAAAACTGGATGAAAAATGTTATTAGGATCCATTAAAGAACTAAGTCTATTAAAACTTCTGTTCTGGTCAATTTTTCTTTTAAAGTCTATTCTAGTTAACACTGAATCAAATTATTTACGTAATAAAGAAAAAAATTTTCGCATATTTTTTACTGTAGCTTCCGTAAATATTTTCCAATTTGAATGAAATCCACACATATAATGGGAATTGGGAATTTTGGGAATTCAGCCCATTAAATAATTATCGATATTGGATCATTCAGTCTGGATGTCTGTATAGTTAAAACGACTGTTGTAGCATATTATTGTTCTTGAATATTAATATTTCAAAGAGTAAATAAAATCTATTTTATATAATAGCATAATATCCTAATTTTTACATATTATTCATTTCCATATCTATTTTGCTATTCAAAAGTATTTTGAATGTTCATCATATTACCCGACATCTTGGATAATGTTGGTGGATGGGTAGTTTACATATTTTTTGGACACTAATCTTTATGAATTTTAGTAGATTTCCTTTTATCTGGTCCCGTCCTAACTGGAACATTTTCATTACGTTATGAGTGTAAAGAAAAATAAAAAATAAAATATTTTTTCGGAAGGAAAGAAAGCGCTTGAAATTGCTATATGATTTATCGAACAGCAAGATGATATTTACTGTTCATATAATTCTTTCGAAAAAATGGCGTAATTTTGTCTTAAGAAAACGAATTTCAATCAAAAAGACAAATGAAGATTACGGTCAGATGGCCGCGTGAAAAAGTTTTGGCTTACCATCCTGGAGGATCCGGGTTCAAATCCGGGTCCCACACATTCAGTTTTTCAGGAGTGTCCGAGCCCGGCCCGTTGAACACCATCCTTTAACCATCCGGTTGACCCCATCACGGGTTCTATAAAATGGGTTCAGCCTGTGATGGGTTCTATAAGTAGCTGCTGCCAGATACAGAATATCCATATCCTCATATCCTCATAGGATATGAGGATATAGGATACGAGGATCTATATCCTCATAGGATATGAGGATATGGTGGCTTAATCTAACTAACAAATGAAGATTACCTATTTTTATACAGGTACAGCAAATGTTTATATATGTTTTTTATTTAATTTGCAAGCTATATAAATGGTATTTTGTAGGTGTCGAATTAATTTTTGGTTCGTTTATACAGCCTGAGATCCTATAGAAATTAGTTAATCTGAAATCTACCATAACTAAACTTTTGAGAGTTATTTCTTAAACTTCTGAGAGTTATTTCTTATTACTTAATAAGCATGGGTTATTCTGAAAAATGAATTTTATTTCTAATTTCAAACAAACAAAGCAAACGCTTTTGGAAAAAATTTTGCATATTCCCCGACTTGCTCTGTATTTACAATGCAATATAATCATTCGTTTATAAATCTTTTTCAGTTCCTAGAAAATTAACTTTCAAATTTTCAGCTTATGTATAATAATATTCAATTATTGTTATATGACTTATATAGCATATAACTTCTTATTACTTAATAAGCATGGGTTATTCTGAAAAATGAATTTTATTTCTAATTTCAAAACAATTTTATTCTTTTGCACAAGAAAGGGGAAAGAGAGGATATCTCTAATTACAGACCTATCAGTCTTATCTGTACTGTATAATACTTATACAGTTTCTAAAGTTTTACTCGCATTTTACATATGAGATGTTTTTGATGGGATTAATTTATTCTTTAATACAACATTTCACACTTATAAATATTTTAAATTTTTATTGTAATTCTCTTTTATACTTTTTATTTTATTCTTATTTTTATGTATTTTTAGTTTTTCATTTTTTATGGTAAAAGTTATTTGTCTTTTATATCAATCTTAAACATTTTACCACGTATATTTTAGTATGAACATTATTCCGTGTATTTTAATCCTATATTTATTCTTTTATTTTGTGATGAGAAACAGAACATATATCCAGTAACACTCCTCTATTTTAAAACTATATAGTTGAAGATGACCTGATGGAAGGTCGAAAACGTTACTTTCTTAATAAAACTTTCCTGTGAAGAGCTAGTTTTTTGTTAAACCTAGATGAGAACTTAACATTTAGAAATGCCTCATGATATAAACTTTATTATTGGAAAATACTTTAAAAATAAATAAATACTCGTAAATATAGGAAATGAATTAAAGTTTATTATCGATCCAAGAATAAAAATTTTTGTAAAAATCTATATCTCAAAATATTTTATAAATATATAGAATTACTGAAACAATGTCCATAATAATGACTGGTTTCAACAAATGAAATTTCTTTGATGTATTTTTTTATTTTTATATTTTTTTATCTTTTCCATTTTTTTATCTTTTCATTTTTTTATTTTTTTCATTTTTTATATTCATTCATTACACACACGAACATAACAACACCCAGCACTTGTATATAACATATTTAAACACCAATTCCATTTTTCTTCGCATCCATACATTGACATACCACGCACTGTTTTCAGTTTTTTACATAACACTATTACACAACCTAAACACGTGCTTCCCAAAATCTAACCCTTGGGTCCTCGTCCCGGGAAGTGGAAACATTCGGTTACTCGATGGTGACGGACCGCTGAAAGGGCTCTGGTAAATCAATAATTAAAAAATGATAGGAAATTTTCTTGCAAATGCATTTGTAATAGTTATTAAAATTGTACGTCACATACAACAAATCCATGATGTTTGTGTTGGATTCAGAAATTTCATTTCATTAACTACATTAGACGGGAATGTGTATGAGAACAGCAAATTTAGAAATCTTTGTACCAAAGCCATAAGTAACGATAAAATGCTATCAATGGATTGCAAGAATGTTGGACTGAAATCATAACTGCGATGTAGAGAATTCGTTCTATTTCAATTAAATAAAAACTAAAAATAATTCACTGTCCCAAATAATTCTTCATCAATAATTGAGTAAATTTTTAAGGCACAAACAAACGATAGTTTCAAATATGGAAGACAAAACAATGGAAAAGAGTTTCGACCCCTTTATTTTATATTCCAATTCCACTTAAAGGTAATACCAAATATTGCCACATTTTCTCCTAAAATTTAAATGTTTTGAAAAATTTTATTTACAGTCTCTTCTCATAAGGAACAAAAAGAATAGATGGTTTCAGAAAAGAAAGAGAAACTAATATTTACAGTACAGATATACGTTCGATACTAGAGTGAGCTAAAGAATTTCATAAGAATTCATAATCTATATCTCAATTTCATTTGATCACGGAACTCTATATTTATGAAAAAATTATAGAATATTTTTAAATTTTTCAGTGAATATCTATAAAATGCTCCAAAGTATTTTCATATCAAGTAAAGGATTAAACTTTTTTCAAAATTTGATTTTTGGGCGTGTGTTGGCACTATAAGTCTCTCAGTTGTCTCCTTTAAATATGCGTCTATTAAGAAAATTAGATATGGATAAAAATGATAAGGTTTTATTCTTAATTAAATGATAGCTACGATATCAAATTCTGTTTATTTTTATGAAGAAAATAAAAAGAAATTCAAAATAACGGTCGACAGCAAGCAAAGTGATTTTTCTTTTTATCCGGATCCTTAATTCCATCTAGAGGAACATATTTCGAAATGTTGGTCTATATGCTTTATTGATTATATAACAAATGCTTAATTGTATTAATTGATAAAAATTGAATAATTTAAAAAAGAAATGACGACAAATCATGGATTTAATGTGCAACCTCTATTCAGTGGGATACCGAGAAGGGATCGGACTATCCCGGATTCTAAGTTGAATGGGGTCAAGTGCATGAAATATCATTACTTATCACAACATGATTGTGTAAAAAGTTTTGTATCATGTTCAGTTCTTAAAATTTATTTAATATTATTGGTATTCGTAAATATTTTTTTTTAATTCGGTGCTAAATGCGACATACATATACAATTTGTAATTCCAATTCAAATCAAAACGCGAGAATTTTGTTGAACATTTCATAAATGTTAAGTGCAGCAGACTGTAAGATGAAATGTATGTTGAAAGTTAAAACAGATTATGTTTTGTGTAGGGGAGGGGGACAAAAATGCTGCACCAGATACCAAAAATTCCGGGTACACTACGATATCTTATCCGGACAGAAGCCTTCTGTTAAGAAGAAATGAGAAATAGTGAACAATTCCCAACTGATGAAAATATCATTCGGGGAAGTATACTAAATCAAAATGGTGCAGTTATCGTAAGGAAAGTAAATTTCAGCTGTATTTTATATTATCGTGTATGATAAATCTGTGACATTAAAAGATAAATAATTTTTTGTTTTTTACAAATTTTGTCGAATAAGTTTGAAATATAATCCTAATTATTCGGCTTCCACAAACTGTATAATTTAGTCAACAGATGGCGGATCACATCAAACTTTCTTTGGAAAATATTTGTGCTAGTGATCTAATTTAATAAAATAACAATAATACAATACATATATGTAACGCGAAAACGAACCACCAGAGGGCAGAGATTCTGAGCTAGGGATGATTCGATACTTACTCAAATCACCGGTCAAAAGTATCGATACTTACTCGAATCGAATTATATCGAATCCGAAATTTTTTGTACTTATTGTTTCTTTAATTGTAAGTTAGAAAAATAAGAATAAGCTTGATTTAAAGCATTTTATTAAAATGAAAACTATCATTTTAATTGTATATTAAATGAAAAACTCAAATAATTACTCAAAAAAATCTTTTTTAACTGGAGGTGTGGGACCCGGATCCTCCAGGGTGGTAAGCCAAAGCTTTACCACGCGGCCGACTCGACGTCTCAGACTTGAGAATATTCGGCGAAGAAGTTTTTACCCAAGTGCAGAAAGAGAAAATGGGATCCGAAAGCAGAGAAAGGTATTTTTGTGGGATATGACACCACCAGCAAAGGTTATAGAATTTGGTTCCCAAATGACGATCGGATAAAAGTTTGCCGGGACGTAAGATTTACCGGTAGATATTATAATTCTAACAAGATAAAGACAAACGATAGTAAGACTAAGAAAGCACGATTTCAAGGAACCCATGGTAATTCCTGCAAAACATACTTATAAAGAGGTCGAAAAAGAGTCCATTTATGAAAACAACGAAGTTCATCTCCAAAATCAACCTGAACAACGGGATGATGTCGACGAACCTAATTCTACTCAGGAGAGAGACTTATAATCTGCGAGATCAAAAGGAAATAAGACCACCAACGGAATATGCAGATTTCGCCGACTGCTCAACATTTGAACCCGGATCCTCCAGGGTGGTAAGCCAAAGCTTTACCAGGCGGCCATCCGGCCGACGTTTTTTTTCAGACCTCCCAGAAAGTGCAGCTGCTGTAAATATTTTCCAGAGAGGCGATTTCTGGTTTTGCTCATAGTAGTAACCGCCTTTGAAAATAGCTGTTCGCAGAGTATTGAGATGGCTACTACTAAAATTGATATAGCGTGTCTATATAGTGAAGGAAAAACAACTGAACAGCCATTTCATATTTTTCGGTTAATTTCTTTTTTAAAAATGAACCTGAGGGAACCTTAAAATTTGGGGCTACTTCTTTCATAAGTTTTAGAAATCCCTCGCCTTGATTCAACGATGTTGAAAGGTCTTATATCCTTGCAAATAAAGTATAGTAAGGCTAATATGAATTTGTTATGTCTTACACCTCCTTCTGAAAGAAAAGAAAATATAAATTTGTCTAAAACACTCAACAGAAAAGTGAATAATTACTTTTGCTTGAAAAAATCCGTGTGAAAGCAACTCTTTGGGGATTAGGCAAATCAACTGGCTCGGGTGAATGTTCTAATAATGCCACATTTGAAGAAGCAAAATTTAGTTCCTGGATAGTAGGATTTAATGCATCAATAGCTCTAGGAAAATTACATTTCAATTAATGCAACATATATTAAAATCTAATAATCTATTTAAAAAATGTTTTTACGTGTCTAATTTGCCGCTTCTTTGTTCTGTAGAAGGTAAAGATTCTCTTTCAACACTAATTCAGTGTATTCCAATGAATGGAAAAAAAGCGATGGATGAAGAAATCGAGTCACTTAAACAGAATCACATATGGAACTTGACCGATTTACCAGCGGGTGAAGAAGTAATTGACAACAAATGGACATTCAAGGTCAAACAGCATCCTAACGGATCGTAACAAAGCCCGACTGGTGGCTAGAGGTTTCAAACAAAGGCATGCTATTAATTATTACGAGACATTCAGTCCTGTAGTTCGATTTGATTCCATACGGGCAATACTCGCTGTTTCAGCTTCAAAACGGTTAAAACTCCATCAATTTGATGTAAAGACAGCTTTCTTATAAGGAGAGTTGCGAGTAAGCATCTACACGCAGCAACCAATAGGCTATGAGGCGGAAACCAGTCGTGTATGCGAGCTGAATCCAAGCCTCTACGGACTGAAACAAGCATCGAGATGCTGGAATCGGCGTTTGAAAGACGTTTTGAATAAATTTAATTTAACAGCAACGGATGCGGATCCGTGTGTGTTCTCCAATTCCAGTAAGGATACACAAATAATCCTAACCATAAACATTGATGATGGATTAATTGCTTCGTCAGATCCAATATTGGCAGATTCATTATTAAAAGACCCGAGTAAGGAGTTTAATATTAAATCTAGTGAAGCTAAATATTTTTTAGGTCTAGAAATAGAACAACTCCCAAACGGGCCAATTTTCCTTCATCAAGAAGCGTATATGAAGAAAATACTATTATAGAACGGTTTAACACGAGTGACGCCAATCCTGTCACAGTTCCAGTTGACCGATTCGAAAAGTTGAATATTTCGAAATCGAGGCTGAACAGTCGGATAGCAGCCACCAATAAGAAACTTCCATATTAAAAGACGTCGCTGCTACGTAATTATTTAGTTTAATGCTTTTCATTAATTTCAGCAGTAGCAAAATATATTTTCGCCGATAAGTTTTTTTAATAAATTTACGTTATACCGATTATCACATAACTTCCTGGATGGAACATTTCGATAACTCTTCATATTCTTATACATTCATCTGATTGATATAACGGACATTAATAAATTTCAATGATTTATATGATTATAATCAAAACTACATTTCTTCAACATCAAAACTGTAGATTTTGAAACTATCTGAAATAATGTATTGATATCATCATCCACGCATTGCATAATGTTATCAAATTAGATCGGTGATTCTAATTCTACTGTACATCGCCGTTGTAGTTTTTCTCAGGCAGAGGATTTCAACAAAATATTGAGGATATAATTTTGATCGATAGACAATTGGATATTAACATGTTTTTCTTTAAGCTATTATTCATCGTTTAAGACATTACTGCATATTCCCTTTGAACAATAAATGAAAATTCAAACAGAATTCTATCCATAAATATATAATATTTTTTTATCATCTTATTTTTCCAATTTAATATCAGTATTTAAAATTTGTTAACAATTCTGTTATCGATGATTTAAAATATTTTATGCTTAAGTAAAATTTTACTTCGACTGCTGCCATTTATCGATGTATTAATAAATTAACGTTGTGTTCAAAATGAATAGAAAAACTTTTATACGCCGAAATGTTAGCGTTTTTGTTAATAATCGTAATTATAAATAACTAACAGAATCAATTAAAGATATAAAAAATAACACACACAATCTAAACGACTGACTTGTGAGTGAATGACAGCTTTCAAAGTAAAATCTTACGGCTTTGTTGCGCATTTTACTAACAATCAGTCATTCCACATTTCTCTCAATGACTGCTCCGATCATATTCTCCAAAATAGACTAGCTTATTTCTCCAATTCACTTATCAAAGCTTATATTTGTTGCGTACTGTAATTATATAAATAATCACATCTGTTTACCGCCATTTTCTTCGAATACCGAGTTTGCGCAGTGCCGGTGAAATGCTATGTAACGAGTAGTTTCATTGGGTTGGAATGAGATTGACGTTATTATATATACGCCCATTCTAAGTATCATAGGGAAATGATGACGTTTCCTGAGAGAGAATGACTGGAGCATCGCTTAAAACATAATAATCTCTCTACTGTCTCTGTAGAAAGATTGTCTTTCCACAGAGACGATTTTTCATCTCTGCGGAGAGACTGAGACCCCTGATCTGCGATAAGAAGTGGGTTTTTTCCACCACGCCGTCATTATTGGTTAACACCACACGAACTCCCACCCCTGATCTGCGATAAGAAGTGGGTTTTTTCCACCACGCCGTCATTATTGGTTAACATCACACGAACTCCCTCCCAATCAATCAAAGTTATCACTGCATAAACAGAAGATTATGCTCTGTGTTCGGAATATGGTGCATGGCGAACTACTGCCACCTGACCAGGCAATCGATGCAATTGTATACTGACAGCAAATGGAACATGTGTATGAAAACTGAAAACAGTAGATCTAGCGCTTGTGAATCGCGGAGATGTGATTCTGTTACAGGGCAATGCGGAGCCGCGTGTTGCTAAGGTCACCCGTGACATGGTTATCCGACTTGGTTGGGAAACACTCATATTCCCGACATCGCACCTTCACATTACCATTTGTTTTATTCGTTAGACCAGCGATTCCCAACCTGGAGTAGGCAAAAAAGAAAATTAGTAATGGCGGAATACCTTTTCAATTACTTATTTAAGCGGCATATCTTATTCTAATTGCTGTAATATTTTTTTAAGATACGAACATAAATATATTATCCATGCTATAAATTATGTTTTTCTTTACCTCACCCGACGCCTTAAAAGGAAAGGACGGGTGTGTGTTTTTTTCTGGGATACTCGTAACTGATATGACAAAAAAGGTTGGGAACAGCTGCCTAAGACAATCATCCGCGAAGACGACAGTTCCGAATCCTCGACGAGCACTGGACGACTTTTTTGTTTCTACCACCACGGGATCCATAGTTCACCCGAACACTGGAGACAGTCATTGCTGATTTCTAAGTACAATCTCCTTCATTTTATCACTCTCTCTTTGTAAGTTCAAAATCCGACACAACTTTATTGGTTGCCCGATATTTCACGGATTTGAACAAAAATTTCCGGTTAGTCTTTTTTTTTTTTGCATAATTGCCACGATCTCGAAATGCTGCCGTAATTGGCCGATTTCTTGGGAAACACCCACTGCTACGACGTCACAATATGGCATCGGAGAGAGGGAAAACAAATCACACAGTCACGTGCACGAGCGCTGTCATGATGTCGCTACAAACTACACCTAGCCCTCGATTTGCACGGTACTTAATTTACACGGTTTCGCTTTTACACAGTTTTTAAATGAAAACAAATTTTTTTAAAGGGTTTTGATTGTTTTGCATTATGCCATTTATAAATTAAAAGAGTATCATATAGACACGTTTTATGGGTTTACGAGTTCGTAGAAATTAATAAAGAGAGAATACAGATATATTTCGTAGAGTCCAATTTATTTACACACAAAATAAAATAATTAGTTTCACTATAACTAAATCCAATACAAAATCCGATAATTATCTCATACAATATTAATCTTCCTAGTCCACAATATATGTCTTTAATTCAGAATAACTCACAGTTTTTCTTAGTCCACTATGTCTTTAATTCAGAATAACTCACAGTTCTTCTTAGTCCACTTTTCATGTCTTTAATTCAGACTAACTCACAGTTGTTCTTAGTCCACTTTCGCTCCTTTAATTCAGAATAACTCACAGTTCTTCTTAGTCCACTTTAGCTTTCACAATTTATCGCTTTCTATTAACTTTTACTGTCCAAGTCTCGCAGTTCAACTAAATTCACTATTAACTTTTACTGTCCAAATCTTCCAGTTCAACTAAACTCAACCTATTAACTTTTAATGTCCAAGTCTCGCATTTCAACTCCAACTCACTTAATTATTACTGTCCAAGTCTCGCAGTTCAACTAAACTCAACTCACCGCAGCTTGCCTAATTATGTTTGAATGCTTTTATTGTTTTTATTTGTACCATTAATTTTTACTGTCCAAATCTCGCAGTCCAACTAAACTCAACTCAGACTTGAGCTCTCCTATTTATGTTTGAATGCTTTTATTGTTTTTATTTGTACGGAATATTGCTAATTCGTTTTTTACCGTATTCGATGTTAATGTTTATGTTTTCATTTTCAAAAAATAAGCATTAAATTGTGTCTAAAAATTAATGAACCAATCCCTTTTTTTCCAACCATAAATTCTGTCTCTAAAAATTAATGAACCAATCCCCTTTTTTTCCTTTAATTCTTATCTCATTTTACACAGAAAATTGAAAAAGTATAAGCATTAAATTGTCTCTAAAAATTAATGGACCAAAAAAAGTATAACCATTAAATTGTGTCTAAAAATTAATGAACCAATCCCCTTTTTTTCCTTTAATCCTTATCTCATTTTATACAGAATCCCCTTTTTTCCTTTAATCCTTATCTCATTTTACACGGTTATAAACAACATATCCATAAATTGAAAAAGTATAAGCATTAAAGTGTCTCTAAAAATTAATGAACCAATAAAAAAAAATAAGCATTAAATTGTGTCTAAAAATTAATGAACCAATCCCTTTTTTTCCAACCAATTAAATTGTCTCTAAAAATTAATGGACCAAAAAAAGTATAACCATTAAATTGTGTCTAAAAATTAATGAACCAATCCCTAAGCATTAAATTGTCTCTAAAAATTAATGAACCAATCCCCTTTTATGTTTTCATTTTCAAAAATAAATTGAAAAAGTATAAGCATTATATTGTGTCTAAAAATTAATGAACCAATCCCCTTTTTTCCTTTAATCTTTATCTCATTTTACACGGTTATAAAGAACATATCCTCGACTTTTCATTATCTTCTATAGAATGAACCAATCCCCTTTTTTTCCTTTAATCCTTATCTCATTTTATGCAAAAGAACATATCCTCAACTTTTCATATCTTTAGATCGATTTACACGGTTAACATATCCTCGACTTTTCATTATCTTCTTTAGATCGATTTACATGGTTTACAGTTTAATTGAATGACTTTTCACTCATTTTACAATTATAAAGAACATATCTTCGACTTTTCTTTATTTTCGAGATCGATTTACACGGTTTACAGTTTAACTGAACATATCCTTCTGTTTTTACACGGTTTCGTTTTGCACGATTTTTCCAGGAACGTATCTACCGTGTAAATCGAAGGCTGAGTGTATTAAGTTTATAATCAAAGTAGGTTTCGATTACTTTAAGCCATTCAAACAGTACAAGAAGATTAAGAGAACGTGGTTTTTCCTATTTTTGTGCGAGTTATGTACACAAACTCGAGTTAAAAGGAAATATGTTATCGGCAAATGCTGGCGTTCTCAAAGGAAGGAAGGAGTAACCACATAATATAGAATTGCTGTTGTTACTTTCAAACTAATGAATGCACTATACTGCTGGGCAAGTTTTAAATTTATGATATTAGGGTGACCATATTTTCTTAGAAAAAATTAAGGACAAATTTGAAAATTTTAGGGTTTTATTCCTACATGCTTTCAAAAAAGTTTGTAACTATTAAGAGTCTGCGTGTTACGAAATTTTCTTACTATTTATATCAAAATATGATATTCGACACTTTCCTGAAAGTTTGAAACTGGTCGGATTGTGATGGAACAAACCGTTGGTGTCAATTTTAATTAGTTTTGAAATAATAAATAATGAAAACAAATCTGAACAATTTTAATAAAAAGATTACAAAATATAATTAACAAAAGACCAAGCAAATCATATATCTGCTTAACAAAAATTTTTATGATATAAAAAGATTACAAAATATAATTAACAAAAGACCAAGCAAATCATATATCTGCTTAACAATTTTTATGATATTTTTGTGATGAATGTATTTTTTTAAATACACGATTATTTTTTAAAAAATCATAAAATTCCAAACACTTCATTTCATAGTCGCAATTTGTGTAAATGCGAGCTTCGAGACTAAGCTGGACTTTTTCATTATTTCAATTATTATTTATTATCGAGAATATTTTCTCAGTAGGACTATTTGATCCAGGAAGACAGACAAAATTCTACAATTTTTGAAAGGGATTTGTCTATCAATGAAATGTTTAAATAATTCAACTCATCCATACCTTCTAACTTGTGAAGTGCGGTAATCGGTCTCGAGAAAATGTGCACCGCATACACGAGCCATTCTCAATTTAACTTCCCATTCCTTTTTTAACTTTATTCTTCGGAAACTGGTGGAAAGACACGCCATTTCTACCTCGCTAGTTCGTGCAACCAAATACGCAACAATAGAAAACCATTATGTTTTTTTATAAACCCACAGACTATTAAAAAGGTTGATTGTTTTCCGTCTCTGCAGCCATGTTTGAAATTAGCACTGGAATGATGGGAAAATAGAGGGCGGAGCTGAAATCGGTCAATAGGATATAACTGTGTAATTTTACGTAATACTGGTGGCTAGAGCATTCTGGTATCGTACTGTTTTCGAAATTTCGTTAAATTTGAAAATAAAATTTCACGTTGGTAAGTACGAATGTTGGTAACTAGAGGAGCGCTGGTAGATGAATGAATTTATTATATATTGTACTTTAAAATCGAAAATATTTTATTATTATAGAATGTTTGTGCAATTTACTAGAAAAAGTACTAAGACACCGATGATAGAAAAACTTTTTATTGTGCTAGTGGTCTTACGAATGAGGATGGCCAAGTAGACAAAACATAAAAGATGTAGGAAAGATAGACACTATTAAACAATTCTACATCTATAATTACACAAAACAAAAAACTGTTATCCTCACAAAACAATATCCTTATAACTGTACAAGTAACTTGCAGGGAGGATATATGTACATTCGGGTCCAGCAGTGATGGGATAGGTTAGGATGGGGCGGAGGAGGAATTGATGTTTTCTTGCACACACACAACTAGTCACGGGAATGGTCATCATAAGTACGTCGACTCTCCTGCAACAGTCAAGATGTGGAAGATGGCTGTATCAGTTTAATAGTGAATTATGTCTGTATTATAGTCTTTCCCGGTGGCACCGCCTGCCATCTCTCTTACATTCCAATAGACAATACGGTAAAGGTTAGGCCAAAAATGCAATATTTTAATACTATTTTCTGTCGGAGTAAAGCGTTCTCTTACTTTGCTCAATGAAATATAACGAGAGATAGCATTCGGCATCACAGTTAAAAACACGCAGACAGGACAAATATTTTCAAATACATTCAAGTGTAAAGCAGAATATAAAAATAGCACACTATTAATTTTAAACACGGCTTTCCGAAGAATAGCATCATTCTTTTCAACATATTTATTTTGCTTTTGGAAAATCGACATATATTAAGAAAATCATTTAAGAATGTGATTGCTATGTTGAAAAGAAATTTGATAAAAAGAAATTGTTACTGAAAGAGGAAAATATTAGCCAGTAAGAAAGAATACAGAGTTAACAACAATTTTAGCTGAAATAATGCTTATTTTGTATCTAATTTTATTCAATATCTGCAAATGTAAACATTTTTGTTAAAAAATTAATAAATAAATAAAAACTGGCATTTTAAATGCCAAATTAAAAATATTAAATTAATCCAAAATCTGATGAATCTTTATTGAAAACATGCCCCGTAGGGATAGTCAAAATTTCAATACAGGACGTTTATTGTGCCATGAAAGGTGGTTAATCACAGTGACAGATTATGTACACATTAATCAAATTATCAAATATATCGATTCAAACTTTTAGCTGTACAACGACAAAAGTTTATATATAATTTTGCTTTAGAGGCATTTGTACAGTAAATACATTAACGAAGTTCTCTTAAGAAACATAACGAATGGTACATGGTTTTGGCAAATTCAGAATGTGGGTTAGCACCCGCTAGTAACATTTCCACCAAGAAAGAATACGACCATGCACCGTGCTTTATTTAAATTAAGAAAATAAAATATTTTACACGAAGATTTTACCAAATACTGTACAGGCTTTTTACAAGCGAACTGTCGAATTTATGGTGGTGCAGTTGGCAGAATACATAGTAAAACATGTTTTTTCTTTCCAATTGGTAAAATTCCCCATTATAATTTTAACCGTTAAGAAAATTTGTACTTTTATTTAACAATCGGTTGCAAATATCCATTCAATTTCGTCTAAAATAACAAGTTCTTATTCTCTAAAAATTATGTAGAAAACCTTATTACTGGTAGTTATTAAAATCAATTGTAAAATTCCAAATATTTTAAATTAAATCAAAATTAATAGTGAAAGTTTTATAGTTTACTTGTCGAAATGTTTATAATTACAGAAAGATTGTTTAAAAAGACCAGTAAGAAGAAGAAAAATGATACTTGTCTCGTTAGACTTATTAGTTTCAGAAATACTGAGATTCGTCTTAGCTATTGGTAACTGCCAGAAATGGCAAATAGGGAATTACAATTTTTTTAAACAAACGAACGGAATTAATTTATTTAACTGTCAACTTATTAAACTGATTAGGAAAAACGAACGAATTAATTAAAGTCCAAGAGTAAACTTATGGAAAAGAAAAACGACACATTAAATAAACTGTGGCCAAGCACGAAATTTGAAAAAGAAATAAACTTAGCAGAACTGTATCGAACACAATTAAACTTTGACAAACATCAATAATTAGCAAAAGAGGGACTTAGAAATTCGCACAACTAAAGCTAATTTTGTACTTTTTGGCTGGTGGGCCCAGCTTTGGTTATGCAGAAATATTATTTACAACAGAATTTTCCGCTATTCGCAACATAATGGAATTTGACCGGAAATATTTACACATCTTAATCACTACATAGAATTAGCTCGACTGGCATTAAGTAATGATCAAACATTTACGGCTTCACAACCTTCCCACTCGTCCTCCTCCGATTCGGTGTCCAGATCCGTGTCCAGCGGATCGTTGTCACTACTGACTTCTCCGTGACTACTGGCCGTATCACTTGTGCTAAGACTGGGAGTCAAACTTTCGTGGCTTTGACACGAAGACTGATTGGAAAGTTCCGAAACTTCACTGAAAAATAGTTGAACCTGACAAAATAAAATTCCTATTAGACACGGCAGCTTTATGAATTACACACTAAATTAATAAATAATATCATAACTTATTAGATAAACTTAAAAATAAATCTATCGATTAACAGATAGAGAATAAATACAATCTATTCCATTTATTGTATAGTAAAATCCCGTTGGAGCAGAAAGAATTTTTCATATTTTTTGTAAATAAGCATATATTATTGAAATCTAATTTTCTCGACATTATTTAAGTCGGATTAAAAGAACTGCAACTAATTTCTTGTTTCTACTGCGCGTATCTGTTGTCACATTTTACTAAATCTGTTTATGGTGTATTGTAGGTAGTGAACCAATGGCAGCAGTTCTGTCATCTGTCGGCATGCCCAACGCTACCTATAAGAAAAGCATATTTACTCCAAATATTTTCCCTGTGACGTCATCAAGAGTATGTGGCTGGCTATGGTGTATGTCGTTGCTTTCGTGATATGTTGTGTGTGTTATTTGAGCCAGTTTATACGTTTTCAATCTAATATATTCTTGAAAATACCTGTTTGTTGCGCTCCCGGCAATTACAAAAATGGTCCCAAAGTAAAAGTGTTTTCATTTCCGAAAAATGATTCGTTAAAAAGCCAGTGGTTGAAAGCTTTAAATAGGAAGGATTTCATTCCTACGAAATGCTCAAGGATAAGTTCTTTTATGTTTAATTCTGAAAAATTTTTGAGGTTAGATATTTTACATGGAGCTTATTAGCGCCGTATGAAAGAAAACAGTAACGATCTAAAGATGACGACGATTAAAGAAAACTTTCCAAAAGGACTTCATTTTAGTTTAGTTTCGTTTAGGTACTGTATGTGGAGTAATACTATAACTTCATCGTTCATTTTCTAGACGCCTGCACCTGATAAAAATGAAGATGTTCTCTACTCGTCATCTTTCGATCGGTACTATTTTCGTTCATATGGCAATAATAATTGTATTAAATTATGTATAATTGTACCCTTTTATGATTTTACTCTAAGTTTATTTAAAAAATGGAACGAAAACTTGATATTCTATTTATAATAATATACATTTAGATCTGTGAACTGCATTTTCAACCAAATGACATATTGAACGAAACAAGCTTCTTTGACGAAAAAACTGGAAAAACAATTAGTGCATCATTAAAATATCCTAGACTAGTTGCAGATGCACTTCCATCAGTTTTTGAAAATTGCCCAAAATTTATGACTTCGTGTCCAAACAGTCGAAACTGGATGAAGAGACATTAGCAGCTGCTATTGAAGAAAGTATATCGACTAAAGAGCAATACGATTTAAAAAGAAACTTTCAAAATTTAAAAGAATTGAACCAATGCCTTAAGCAATATAAACCTTTTGACTTTTGGGATGTTATTTACAAAGATAAGTGCATCATAATTTTGAACATGAAATAATAATTTCAGCTGTTTTTGATGAAACTTTGAAAGTTTCTGTTTGTATCAAAGATATTGGTGACAAAATCTGATAAACACAAATTTCCAACAGTGTGTAAAAATATTACAAATCTTGTGATGGTGAAGCGGTGAGGCAACCGCCTCAGGGCCAGATTGATATAGGCACCAAAATAAATTGTAAAAATATGAAATGTATAATGAAGAAAAATTCTTTCGATGAAAGATTTAAATTTTTCAAAGAACACGATGATGTGTTTGGCGTTCTTTATGATATATCTAATACAGTCGATTCTCATTATTCGACTATTTGCGAAAATTTATTTGTAACCACAAAATCGATTTCTGCGGAGCTTTTACGCTTATTCGTCGACTCTCGCTGAGCGGCGAAAATACTGTTAGTCTACCAATGTAAATTGTCTCTCTCTAATAAAGGAAGTTGTTTGTTACCAAACGTAGTTTGTGGGAAAAGCCTCATTACCTATCCTCGCTCACTCCACAGACCGCAGATAGGCCAAAAGCCTGTTCATATTTTCCATAGGTCTCACAGAAATGTGACTCTATGCTTGAACGCAGCCTCAAATTTAGGCGCCAATGTAAGCTATCTCTTTCTAATAAGGGAAGTTGTTTGTTACCAAATGTAGTCTGTGTCGTTCTGTGGGAAAAGTCTCATTACTCACTCCACAGACTGCAGGTAGACTAAAAGTCGGTTCATATTGTCCGCAAGTTCCACAGAAGAATGTAACTCAATGCTTGAACGCAGTCTTAAATTTAGGCACCAAATTTAGGCAAATTTAGGCTTCCTCAAATTTAGGCGCCTAACTTCTCTGCACATTTGCTCCTTACGCCGAGATTTTACAAGATCTGAGGCAGAAAGCGATGCAGTTCAGAAAGACAATGTGTCAGCTGCTATATCAAACAATTACCCATCAAAAATAAGATTTTATTTACTACATAGTGTTTTAAAAAATTAAATAAAGATTATTGTAGTTATAATACTGTAAGTATTGTAATACACATTAAATAAGATGTCTTTAAATAGAAAAGCACACAGAAAGCAAGGATGAAAATGTTGGGAAGAAAGGTTCTCTCTATTTTCCATAGACACAACGGTTCAGTATTCGTGAAGAATTTAAAGAACGTAACTACCGCATATAATGAGAATCGACTATGTAAAAAATATGGATAACACTACAGTTGAAAAAATATTGTAACGACTTGTACTTAATATTAAAGAATAAAGATGAAGCCGATATATCAGCAATTGATCTAAACGAAGAACTTCCAAAGCTATTACTTATTTTTCAAAATGAGATAAAAATGTTCAAGAGAAATTTTATATGTAAATTTGATTTTGAATGCATATTTCCAAACATTGTTGTAGCACTAAGAATTTTGTTGATACTACCTGTAATGGTAGCTGCAGCTAAGCTCAGTTTTTCTAAACTGAAAATTTTAAAAAATTATTTACGAACAACAACAACCCAAGACTGACTGAATAATTGAGCAATAATTTCTATAGAGAACACGAATAAATTATAAAGATGCGTGCAATAAAAGCTGGAAAAGTAATTTAGAACAAATTATATTCAATTTTTCTGTTTTTTAAATATTGTAATGTCCAAACTATTTTTGTTCTTTTTTTAAATAAAAATAAAACTTGTTTTTATATTTAATACAAATTTTTCTTAAAATATCTGTTATTCTATTAAGTAAACTATTATTCATTACTTAGTTTTTCAAAAATATTCTTAAAAGGTGCCTTTTTTAGAACTTGCCTCAGGCATCACAATTAGTCAGTCTGGCCCTGGTCTAAACTCAGTGTAGATGATTGCACTTTAGACTGTCCTAGGACTTCAATGTACTAAGCCTAGTCTATCAATCCAGTCCACACTTATTCGTGGACTCCAGCTGAGTAGGAAAAATACTGTTATCAATGTAAGCTATCTGTTTCTAATAAGGGAAGTTGTTTGTTACCAAATGTAGTCTGTGTCATTCTGTGGGAAAAGTCTCATTACTCACTCCACAAACTGCAGGTAGGCTAAAAGTCTGTTCATATTGTCCGCAAGTTCCACAGAAGAATGTAACTCAATGCTTGAACACAGCCTTAAATTTAGGCACCTAATTTCCTGTGCATTTGTTCCTTAGACCAAGATTTTAAAAGATCTGAGACAAAAAGGACGCAGACAAGGCTGGCGCAATTTTTCAACGCAATTCAGGAAGACAATGTGTCAACTGCCACATTAAACATCCTGCAACATCAAACGACTACCCATCAAAAATTAAGATTTTATTTACTACATAGTTAGTGTTTTTAAAAAACTAAATAAAGATTACTGTAATTATACTACTGTATATAGTACTGTACACTGCATATACTGTAATACACATTAAATAAAGTGTCTTTAAACAGAAAAACATACATAAAGTAAGGATGAAAATGTTAGAAAGAAAAGTTCACAGGAACCTAACTCCATATTTCCCATAGGCACAATAGTTTAGTATTTGCGAAGAATTTATAAAAAGTAACTACTGCGAATAACGAGAATCGACTGTATATGTGCTACATAACTGTGAAACAAAAATATGGGTGAGACGGAAGGATGAGAAGTTACGTAAGTTGGGGTATTACTGTATAGTGCAAGATTTCAAAGATAATTTTTTACATAAAATTAAATTTATGTAAATTGGGAAACTGTATTGTATTGTATTTTAGCCCTTTAAACAGCTCTCTTAGTTACAAATCATTTAAAAATATTCTCACTGTTTTAATATTTTGTAAAACTATTTTAAGTGATTTATAACTGAAGCAGGCCTGTTTAAAGGGCTAAAAGCACTTTTATTTTTTATATTATTAAAATTCCTTCGGAATATAATATCTGCATCAGTGCTATGTTTCATATATCATAAAAGTAATATTTTAGCAGAGGATTTGCATTTACAATATTTAATTAAGAAATTGTATTTTATATTTTTAAGAATGTAATGTTCTATTCTATACTAAATATACATTGCAATAAGAAATGTAAATTTCTAGTATTTTATTAGTTTAAAATCTCTTAAATTTGGTAATATTACACATCATTTAATAATAGCTTCAAATATAAGGTTGGAGCTCTGCAATGCTTGGCTGCTAATAATTCAAATCTTCAAGCTTTTATAGCAGTAAGAAATAAAATATCATAAAAATGAAAACAAACTTTTACTTAAATCATTAAAAAACTGTAATACCTAAATAATGATTCAAAAATTTGGACAATATTCAGAATTAAATTATATCATACACAACAATTTAAATTTATTTACTTTATATTCACGGAGATTAATGAAACAAACTTCCAATTTTAATTTATCTGTTGAATATAATATCAAATAAATTTTATTTCCCATTTGGAATAACAAAAAAGTTTTGAATTAAAACTACTACATTGGAAATAAATACAATATTTATATCATAAATATGCATAGATAAAAATTCCAAAAATATGTATTATATAAATATTAAATTTTTGTAAAAATAAAAGTAGTTCTTTCATTAAAAAATTTTTGAAGATAATACTCATATATTAATTGAACAAAAGGATATCAGAATTCAATAATTGCATGACATACATTGTTAATCTTTCCTCATCAATAAAAACAGAATGGAACATTTTTGCTATGAAAAAGTAAGAATATTTTTGGAAGAAAAGATTTAGCAACACTGAAAAGCAAAGATAAACACACTTTTTATTTCCTTTCTAATCTTAATTTTTGTTGATGATATAAGGGTTAAAAGTTGTTTTAATATATAACTGACATTTTGAAGATGTTAGTTCATGTAATGCAATTATTGAATTTTAATCATTTAGAGTATTCAGAATATAATAATGAACTATAAATATTCTTTGAACATATTATTGATTGTGCAATATAATTAAAAAAACAAGGCAGTATTATTAACTAATATAATAAATGTATGTTAGATAAACTCATATCTAACATGTATTTATCAATTATGTATAACACTATTTTCTTAGAGAATATATTTATTAGTTAATATAGATAAATTTATTCCATGATATATAGTATATCAAATTCTATTTATCACTATTCTTTTACTCTATTGTTTTTTAATACATATTTTTTGTCACTTCCTGAAGACAGAAAAATTATTTGATATATTATTTAACAAACTAAATTTTCAGTTCTGATTTAGAAAATTAATTCATCTCATATAATTAAAAATAAATTTTGTATAATTTTTTCTTTTGTTAAATAAACTATTGATTAATTTTTCTAGCATGATAGATAAATATTTTTAAATAAGATTTTTCTTGATTATTAAGATCTTTGAAATTTCATAACTCTAATTCTATTCCATAACATAAATCTTATTTTGTTCAAATGATAGAGATAATATTCTTGTGAAACAATTAAAAAATTTATATTTGCCTAGAATCATAACTGTTAGTAGTTTCTTTATAAAAAAATTTTATTTTATAAATTAACATCTTTAAATAATACTGTGTATACTGTACTCTATTTTTCTATAATAGTAATAAGCAATAATAATATGATTTTATATAAAATATGTATATTTTTATTTTTTTAGGGTGCTCAAATAACAAAAGCATCACATTTTGATTATGAATTTTTACTTGGACACAAAATTGTTTTCATATGTGAAGCAAAAGGAGTTCCCCAACCAAGAATAAACTGGTTTAAGGATGGCATTGAACTTTATGCACATCCATTCATACAGGTATGACATATTTATTTTTCTTATTTTATCAAACTGTGAATTATCTAAGATGCATTATGGTTATCTACATAAATTAGTTGCACTAAATTCTCATAGTCATGCAGTAGATTGTTCATGGAAATGGCTACAAGGTATGACATATTTATTTTTCTTATTTTATCAAACTGTGAATTATCTAAGATGCATTACGGTTATCTACATAAATTAGTTGCACTGAATTCTCATAGTCATGCAGTAGATTGTTCATGGAAATGGCTATATAAATTTAGAATGCACAAAACAAGAATTTTTAACATGTTTTTCAATGTAGTGTATCCCAAAAAAATTCCATATTTTTGTCCAAGATGAAGTATATATCGAGTAATATCATGTACCTCAAACAAACAAGACAGTTTAAAATGATTTTGTAAGTTATTTCTCATGGAAATTTCTCCCTCACTTAAATTTATATAGGCCAGGCATCTCTTTCTGACTACTGTCACTTTTCATTAAAATATAATAGAACTTCTATAAAGAATAAAGAAATAAGATTAAAGCAGCAGCAAAAATATAGATAAATATGCTATCACGTACTTAATGGTAGGCCAGGCATCTCTTTCTGACTACTGTCACTTTTCATTAAAATATAATAGAACTTCTAAAAAGAATAAAGAAATAAGATTAAAGCAGCAGCAAAAACATAGATAAATATGCTATCACATACTTAATTGGCAGTGAAAGTATTACCACAATGCTATAAAAAAATTAAAACAGCAATATTGAATCACTGTTATTTTGTTTTTCTTAATGTTTTCTTTTGATTTTGATCATGTTCAACCAGTATCTATAGATGCATAATTACATGATTATTTCTCAATTCATCATCCATTTTGAAATTTTCATGCAAAAAAGAAATATATACTTAAATTTTATTGCTATCTCATGAATATAGTATCTGATTTTGCCTTTCAGATGATAAATTTCCAAATCATATATCAATGAAAATTTTTGTAATTTTCTTTAATTTTCTGAGAAAATGTAATGGAGATTGCATAAAGAAAGAACTAGATGTATATTATCTTCATTTAGATAAAATAAAAAAAATTTTTTTAATGATGATTTCAAAATTGTTTTAATCTTATATTACAATTAAAAATAAATCTTATTTAACAAAAGAAAAAGTTATATAAATGTAATTCATTTACTAATAATGCAAGTTTTTAATGATTGAGTTAAATAATACTGTTATTTAGAAAAATTAAGCTTCAATGAAGTCCCTTTATAGTAGAGAACTGATACTCTCAAATTTTATAAAATTTTTTGATATCTGTATACAAAAAAAATTTCTTAAAACTAAAGCTAGCTCTAAGTATTAAGTAAAGCAAACATATTCTTAAGAGGTATTTTTGTCATGAATCAAAGAAAAACTTTATAGGGAGCAGTTAAAAACTTCTTTTGTTTGTAGCAGTAGAAAACTTTAAAGCTGCTGCTGTTCAAAACAATGTTTCATTTGATATTGTAAAAATAAAATTTTTGCTGTTCCCAAAATTACTAATCTTGTCATGAGATTGATCTTAAAACTTTCTTAAGAGAGTATCCTAAAATAATAATAAATTCTTTCTGTCTCAGTTTTTCTAATATGTCAAAAATTTTTTCTTTAAAAATTCATTTTATCAGAATTACAAATAAGTAACTGTCACTTTATATTAAAAGACATTTTACTAATATAATCCACATAATAGGAAAATATGAAATCTTCACTTTATCAGAAAATTAATTTTTTTATCGGTTCTTCTTCAAAAGTAATGTATGATATCCCAATCTAGACAGTTGAAAGCAAATGCAATAAATAAAAATCAAGCTGTATAATAATAATAAATAAATCAAAGCTTCCGAAACTGCAATTCGCACCGCGTTATCGATAATTATATAGACGATTTTACTTTTTACTTTTTTTTTTTTTTTTTTTTTGAATAGTTTTATAAGTTATCAAATGTTAAATACATTTTTTTTTATGAATGGAAAGTAATTGCCTAACAATTATGCTCTCCTATAAAAAATATTCCTTAATACTATTTCAAACAGAAAGAGATTAAGTAAATCAAATAAACGAAATCAGAACAGAACTAGGTAGACTCACCCAATACACAAAAAACAACACAGCCACTGACCACCGAGATCTACACTCTTTCCCTACACGACGCTCTTCCGATCTATTCAAAAGAAAAACAAGTTTCATAATTGCTTGATTTAAAAATATTCATAAGAAAATTATAAACAGCAATACAATAACTTTTCATAAGAAAAGACGCGAGGTAAATCAATATTTTCTCTTCCAATCTTCATTTCTTGCCTACTGTGACTAAAGTACCACATTTTCCCGTTACTTAATATGCAGATATCATGATTTTTTTTAATAAAAGTCACAAACTCATCTTGATTCACTTTCAATATATTTCAGAGTATGTTGACCTCTTGTAGCAAAACTGCTAATGCAAATTTAATTAAAAAAATTATTGAAACTTAAAAAACTTTTCTCTTTCTCTACTTTAAATGTATTTTTATTACACTATAAAAACTTAATTGCGTAAAGTTTTATATATAAACTTTATATATATATATATAGCGAATTTTTCTGAAAATTCAATATACTTAAGAACTACTTTATGTTTAGCATCAAATTGTTAGTAGTTTTCCTGTTTAATACTTCATCATTCCTTTTATAGAAAGTTTAATTCTATGTATCTTATGAAAAAACTATACAGTACAAACAAAGTTGTGAAAATAATTTTGTATTAGAAAACCTATAAAAAACTGCTAATTCCAATTTATAGGAATTAGCAATTTATAGGACGTTTAGATAAGAAAAAAATCATCCAAATTTATTGGAAAGTAATTCAAGGAAAATTCCTGAATTATAGATATTGACAAAGTAAGAATGTTATTTAATTACTGTATTTTCCTTCTTCGATTTATGGATAAGAAAAAAATCATCCAAATTTATTGGAAAGTAATTCAAGGAAAATTCCTGAATTATAGCTATTTACAAAGTAAGAATGTTACTTAATTACTGTATTTTCCTTCTTCGATTTATGAAAATTATAAAATTTATGTAACATATCATAACCAAAATATTATTAATTTAATTAAATAGAAATGTCTTTCTTTGACAAGTCATTGCGATATGATACTCGATCAAATATCCTCTCTTATTTATTATTACTCTACTATAATATAGTATGTCATTGAACTTATGCAAATGTATGAGGGGAAAAAGTAAGGATAACATCATATCGTTAATCTATGTCAAATCAATCAAATAAATAATGTTACAAATTTTAAACATTTTTTAAATTTATAAATATCTGTTGTTTTTATAATTTTTGATATTTGACAAGTAGAACAAAACTAAAAATCAAATGTAAACAATTGATTAAACTTGATCTGTACGGCTAAATTTTAATTATTTGAATATATATTGAAATATAATAAATATCGTAATTCACATATTCTTAAATCTAAACTTTATACAATAATTTAAGTTTAATAATAAGCTTATGTGAATTATGTTATTATTTATTATTTTATTATGGGAAATTATTATATTAATTACGTGAAGTTAGAATGCTGATATACTGTATTTGCATGGATGATATTTAAAAACTACATAGATCGAGCGTGTGGAAGATTTAATTAATGGGATATAGTGGTTTAAGTTTTTTTCTTATTTGGCACTATCGAAGAAAATGAAACAAATTGACAATTTGAACAAATATTTTTACACGAACAATATAGAGGAAAGGAAATTATATTAGCTTAAAAAAAGATCAAATTAAATAATAATTTTTAAAAATAAGATTTATTTATAAACAGTTAAACAGCACAGTTCCGTAATGGATAAGGTTGACAACAAATTCAGCTGTTAAACGATAAAAGAACTTTAGTTTAATGAAACGATCAAACAATTTTCTTTCATGTTATTTGTTTATCTTATTCCGACTCATTCTTTTAAATTTTTTAATCAATATTTAAATGCATAAATTAGGAGACAACCTTATCTAATTATTTATTATTTTAAATTTATAATAGCGATTTTGGAGGATAATTTTCTGTTCTTTTTAATGACATTTAAAGAAAATAAACAGATACGATCATTAATAAACTTGTAATATTATTCAATTCACGAGAATGTGCTGAATTAACTCAGGAATTTCAAATTGATAGAGTCACTGCGAATACAAGTAGCTTATGTTTGAATTGTTATTGCTGATAGTTAGTTGGATTTGAAATCTTCTAATGTATTGAAACAAAACTTTTCCATTTTGATTTCAGCAATCAAAGTATATTTATAATAGAATATTATTGCGATGCTAGCAATCAAAGTAGTAAACATTTTGATTTTGAAATTTTGACCCTTTCTTATAAATAAAAGAAAGAAATATTTTTAGTAAACTGATGGACATTGCTATTTTTGATGATTGATTTATTGGCTGTATTGAAACTTAAATAATATCCTTTAAAAACTGTATTGAAACCAATGGCCATACTTGGCATGATTGGATCGAATGGAGAAATATAAAAATAGTGATAAACGAGGATCAGCTCATAGATTCTCTTACTGATAGGTTGAAATGATTCATTCAGTTGCAGTCAATTTTGTATAAAAATAGTGATAAACGAGGATCAGCTCATAGATTCTCTTACTGATAGGTTGAAATGATACAAAATTGACTGCAACTGAATGAATCTCTTTTAAATGCAATAGGTTATAGTCGGCTAGTACGTTCAATGGGAATCACAGAAAGATAGCTTGTAAAGATGAAAATAACAATTAAAATGAGCTCAGATTTTGTAAAAATCTTTAAACGAGTTTATAGGATTTCATAAAAAATTCCAAACTTTTCTGTACACGGAATATTGCCATAAAAAGTATATAGGAAAAACATGTAATAGGAAAAATCGAGATTGTTCAGCCATATATAAAGCATTGTTCAATTTCTCAAAGGATTAAAATATTTTAAAAAATATTAAATAAAATGACGACGAAGAAAATAGTATGTACTAAGCTTAATATTATTTGACATTGACGAAATATATCCTCAAAAACGGATATAGATATATTCCCGTAAAATGATTTCTTTAATCTCTGTCTTAAGTATCTTACTATTTCACTACTGTATATAAAAAACATGATAAAATTTATTAAAAAAATTAGAAATTGGATAGAATAATAGTAAAAAGATATTTAAAATGATTTCTTTAATCTCTGTCTTAAGTATCTTACTATTTCACTACTGTATATAAAAAAACATGATAAAATTTATTAAAAAAATTAGAAATTGGATAAAATAATAGTAAAAAGATATTCCATTTGCTGTTTGTCCCAATAAAGTTAAAAAAGATAAATGCTTTGTATTGTTTTAAAAGTAATAAAATTTAAAGTATATTAAACTTATAACAAATATTAAAAGTTTAATAAATATTACTAATGATACCTTTATTAAAAGGATACAAATTATGCAATCCCTCGTTAGTTATCTGGCTTTCTTAATGTAAACCGAAATATTAAATTATTATTTTATCAACTTTTTTTCCTACGAAATAAAATTATCACTCCGTTCAGTTATTGCTAAAATCTTTGTATATAAATCAAACCTATCTTGTATCTTAAAAGTAGTTTAGTTGCAGATCATGGCCAAGATGTTTAAAGTACATTATATGTAATTTTAAATTTGAAATAGTGACATTTCCTTTTAAGAACGAGATTGATATCCATATGTTATCGAGATTAAGAAAAATCAGTAGTAGTATAAAGTATGGAAGTTTCTTTCAAAAATAGAAATAAAATGATGAGTAGGAGAAAGATCCTGTTAAAAAGAAAGAAAGAAAAATAAAATAGAATATAGATAGATATTTGATAAAATGTCAAATTCAATATCAAGATTCATAATTCACGAAAATAAGATTTTATATAATATTTTATGGAATTTCAAATATTACGTAAACCTGTGTAATTATTTATTATTTATAATATTTCAAATAAGTTATAGCTATAAATATCCATTTAAATTAATTCTAATTATTTATCTAGATATCAAAATTTATATAAAATATTATATTATTAATTTTCCACAGTATTTATTAAAGAATATTATTTAATAGATTTCAACATCTTTCAAATTTTATAAAATACAGAATTTTTTAATACAGAAGAATAAAGTTTTATTAATACACATTTAATTTTTTTTAATTTAATAATTTAAATTTAATTAAGTAATGTTGAACGAAAATTATCTAATCTTTTATGAAATTTTAAACTTTATTAAATTTGACTTTGTCGAAGTCTATGTCCTTCCCTGTATTTCATTTCATTAAAGTATATAGTGTATATATAAGTTTACTGTATATAAAATTGGTGGGAATGTTGCATTGGAGTTTAAACGTGTCGTCCTTTCTACTTCCGGTCATATATCACTGTCATATCCTGTTTGCTTCTCTTTCCGAGGGTGTAATTAGATGCGGCTCCCTGGCGCCCTTTATACAATGAAAGAAAGTGGGCTCATTCAGCCCGTTACAAGAAAAATGCTTATACTCAAAATATCTTGTCAAATTTTCTTTTAAAAATAAATCTTAATTTTGTAGAAGTTTCTATACTTTAATTCGTATTTACCTAGTAACAAAAGTTAGTTTAAGTTAAAATAATTTTTACAGAATGATTCTAACAGATTTATATTTTTATTTATTGATTCTTTGTTTGAAAAAATTTTCTTAGGAAATGAAAATGAATAAAGAAGGAATAATAATATGGATAAATAATAATAACTGATAAATTGACTGACAATATGAAACTTATCAAAATATATTCGGTATATTTTGCTACCTACAAATATTGTATAATAAAAAACAATGAATACTTAACGATATTAATAAGCTAGTGTAGCGATATCTTAATTATGATGAATTGCAAAGTTATTAATAACAGTGTGAATAGTAGTTTGAGCATCTAGACTTGCTAAATATCGCACTGCATTTATTTAATTTTTAACAAAATTTATTATAAATAATAATTATCATAAATAATGAAATGAAATAATTATAAAAACGAAATTTTATAGAACATAAATTAACCAAATTTGAATATTTTTTTAAAATATTAAATTAAAATCTGTGTTACCAATCAGTTTTAAGTGAGGTTATCTAGAATTTTTATTTAATTCTTATTTAATTAGACATAAATTTGTTAAATATGAAACCTGAAATATGTTGTTAAGGCTTCTATAAATTTAAATAACATTTATTCGAATATTTATAATTTCCTTAAACCAGTGGTGCGCAAACCGTCGATCGCGACCCCTCTGGAGGTCGCGAAAAAATTTTTATGGGTCACCAAATTCAAAGAAATTTATTTGACAATAAAAATATAAGGCTTTTCTTCAATAAGTATCAGGTACCGGTAAAATAGTGAAATGAAATTATATTATTTATAAAAATAGAACTATATTTTTTACTAAAACAAATGTCTGTATTAGTATAGCTCATACCTCACATTGAATTCTTATGATGTAAAGTTTTTTAAAAGTATTTTTCATTAAAAAATATTTATACCCATATGCATAAATAAAACCATTGTTTCATAAAATTATGTGTTTTATTCAGACCTCTAATAAGGCAGAAATATAAGCGCAAATCCTAGAAAGAATTTCACTTTAACTATGTTGACGATTAAAAAAAAACGTCTACCATCTATCCAGGAGTCGCGACAAAATTTTACACAAAATGGGGAATCGGAAATGAAAATAGTTTGCGCACCACTTCTTTAAATTATAAACAATGAAAATAATCATTATTATTATAAATTCTATTTTTATAACAATTAATGCGAACATATTTTTCAATCTATATTTTTACCATTTAATATAGTAGTACTTGAATAATAGTTTCGATAAATTATGAAATATTGTTTTTCCTTATAATTTTTAAATTTCTAATTATCTAAAGGCTCTTGATGCTAATATATCATATAATGTGACTATCATATTTTAATATATTTAAAAGAATCAATTAAATAATTTTTTCAACTATAGGTATAAAAATGTTATTAATTATAATTATCTGGGTGGAACCTGTAAATTCAAGCAACCATTAAAATCTCATTCATTCTCGTATTCTCAACATCATCACCTGCACTCAATTTTCTTGTGTAACGAGGTGTGACCAAAATAAATCAGACTTTGTTATTATAGATGTCTATGATCTAGATTCCCCTTTCACTCGGCAGAATAAACAGAATAAATTCATCGATCGTAACTTCTGAAAATTTAACCTTAAAGTAGAATTAAACTGAATGCTAAATTCAGAACAACGAACATAAAATAAACTATATACTATATTTATGCATTTTTTAAATCTCTCGAATTCCTTTTTAAAAAAGGAAAGAGCATCCTAAATGAAACGTAGATGAATAATTTAACCTTATAAAAAGTCACAACATAAGATTTATAAGTTATTTTATTTATTAAATAAAAATTATGTATCAGGAAATTTTCTACTGAACTTAGTATCAAAATGATCTTTCCTAAAATTTTTTACATTTTTATAAATGTAAGTTTATATCTAGGACAAAGACTATTTTTTTCCATTTAAGTGACTTGTTTTCTCGAGAATTAATCGAAAAAATTTAAATACAGTATAGATATTTAGAGAAATATAAATGTTAGGATTTACATGATAAGTACATAATACTGTATAATATATAGTAGTAATAATATAGTTTTAAACAACATAAATAAAAATATAAATAATTTCATTTGTTCATATTAAAACTATGTTCAGATAAAAGTAATCATTTCCAACATTCAAAACTTTTTCAACATTTAATCTTTAACATTCTTTAAAAAAACGAATAATTTTTTCAATATATTAGTGCAAATAGATAAACTTATCAGTCCGATTGTCATCTGTACACGTTTCCAAAATCGAAATTCTAATAGATAACTCTGTACTAGTATATAATGGATTTCTATGGAACTCTGGAGAATTTGCTTCAACTTATTTATAAAATCACATATTTTAACGAAACTACATGAACTCAGAAAATGAGAATTCTGTAAGAGAATTCTACTAATGGAATTCTCCGGCTAGCACTAGTACAGCATGAACTTTAATATTCCCAAGGTAGCACTTGGAACAAAATCATGCAATTGATTTTGTATTATAAAAACAATTCTCTCACTAATGTTCATTCGTACATTTTCACGAATGTAAAACTTTTATATGAAATAATAAAATTTACGAAAAGACTGTGTTCTAAATAATCCCAAGTTAAATTAAATTCATTCTTCTTATTCAATACATATTAAAGTTTTATTATTTCTAATATATTTTTATTTAGAATATTTATTTTAAAATAAATATTATTAATATTATTAGTTTCATCAAGATTATTACACATTTAAATTTTTATTAATTAAAATATATTTATTTTTGAGAATTATCGCTACTTCGATATTATTATAATATGGCATATCTACGAAGCGAAACTAGTAAATTAAAAGTTGTCTTTTTTGAAATATCAATTTGTTTTTGTTTTGGCCTGTGGCCCACCATAAATTTTTCTATATGGCCCTTTGGCCCGTGGCCCACCATAAATTTTTCTATACAGCCCCCTACAAAAATTGGCCCGTGGCCCACCATAAATTTTTCTATACGGCCCCCTACAAAAAAAAGGTTGCCCACCCCTGCTATACATTATTTCCTACTCTTAAATGAAATTATTTGAAGTTTATTTAAAATTTTTAAAAATTGGATTTGAAAAAAAATGATGATAAATCAGAATATTCAAAAGCAAATAAGTTACTTTGATTCATGTAAATCAGGTGTCGATTTCCATGACTTATATTTATTAATCTCTATGATAATTTGAGTAAAGTAAACTATTGATTTACATTAATCAATAGCTAGAGAAGTGTTTATTCAAACTATCAATTGAAATATTTGGATTGGTAATGTAACTGGATCTTTGTAATATACGTATATTATTATAATATATATTAATTTATCACTGTAATGTAAATAAATGAATCCAATCTAATTCCTCTCAGTCTCTATATAAAGTGAGAAAGATTTGATTTAATATCTATTACTAAAGAGACAAGTTTACAGATTTTAATTGTAGGCCCTATATAGTATATATGTCGATGTATAGATAGTATTAATATACAAAAGTATTAGAGCCTATATATAAAATAGATATATGTATTTCATTTGAAAAAAGGCTTTAGTTTTATTAAAATGGTCTTTGAGATAAACAAAGGAGATAAGTTTGATAAATTGATAAAAAAATTAAATTATTTTTAAGCACATTACCATAATTAGCTTAATGAAAAATTTTAATGAGAACTCATTTTTTTCGAGTGTTAAAATATTATTAAAAAGTAGAATAATGAATTTGAAATTTGTTTAATAGGCTGCATCAAGTCTGTTTAAATAATTCATAATGCTATTTTGATTTAGCTAAAATATATTGAAATTTAATTAATCTATTAAAATCACTCTTGTTTTTTCTTATATCAATAATTAAGTAATTATTTTTCATATTTTTATATATGTTTTAATTATCCTTATAGAGTATCCATAAATAATAATATCTAATTATGTTTACAAAATATTTATGAAAAGAATATTTTTAAGTTTTTGACATTAAATTCTTTCTTTATTCGAGCTTTGAGAAGCTTCAATTTGTTTTATAAAAACTCTTAGTTATCTGTATGGAGTGTTGGGGGTTACCGTATACCTTGTATCTGTGATAAATAAATAAATAAATAAACTATATAATTAAACTTTCTTCTTAAAATATAATCTTATTTTATTAATAACGAGACAAGAAGTTGTTATAAAGTCTAATGAAGGAATATTATTTATGATTTATAAATTACTATAAACAAACAAATGCATTTATCATAGTAAAACATGTATTTTGAATATTTCGTCGCTAACAAGTAGTATTAACTAATTTTCTAATTCTGCATAAAATATTTGAATGGAGCCTTCGGTTTTGACACTATATTCGTTGTAGAAATACATTCGATTTTCAAAACTTCTCTAATCGTGTAAGCTAGACCATGATTAAATTCCATCATTCTGAATCTAACCGATCGTCGTTGAAGTCACCAGCTCCCAAAAGCCCCAATCAGAAGAGAACTTAATCAGAAGAGATATCCTAGTTTTCAATCGATGAAATAAAAAAGTTATATTTCTGTTAAATAGCTCTCTAAACATTAATTTCTTCTGTTTTTATTTCACTAAATTAATTTGATTTCAGAATGTCACTTATTTATTTATTTATAAATATTAATAATTTAATTATCATATTTTCCCCTTTGAAGTAACTTTTTTCTGCATTTAACTGAAAACACTTTTTATAATCCACGACAATGTTCTCTAAAAATATAAAAATAAATATAATTAAAATTGAATTTCATTTTTATATCTACATTGTTTTTTACGTATATTATTATAATATTTTATATATATTTTATGTTGTTTAATTCATTAGTTACTGAAATACTGTATTTTAGTTTTACTTTAATTCTCTTGATTAATTTGAAATTGCTTTCAATCAATAAAAAGTAGCTTGCTTTAAAAACTAATATTTTATGTTGTTTAATTCATTAGTTACTGAAATACTGTATTTTAGTTTTGCTTTAATTCTCTTGATTAATTTAAAATTGCTTTCAATCAATAAAAAGTAGCTTGCTTCAAAAACTAGCATCAACATTTTAATACTTTGGATGTTGTGCATCGTTGATGTTGTGTTTGACTACCTTCCCAGCTGTAGTAATGAACTTATATTTCTATTTTATATTAAGTCATATAATATATCATTTAACATATTTTTAATCATGCATTTCTTATTATTACTTTTCATTTTAAGCATCTTAATAAGCTTTGCATTAGTTATAAATCCTTTGTTATCAAGTAGTATAACGACATCATATATATCTAAAATGAATATGAAAAATTTAGTGATAATTGCTTGAATTTTAGTTAAATATTAATAATTTAATATATTTTATATAGGTTCAAATAAAAGGAATTTTTTTAAATTATTTAGTGAAATATAATCTTATTCTTAATGCTCTGAATGCTTTTGTGGATGCCATATGAATGTTTACAATGCTAAATATTTCCTTAAATTTTTCTACATTCGAAATTTATTGCAAGATATCTGTAGCGAATATAAAAATATTATATTGAATAAATACACGTTTATTGAATTATCTATACTCATTTAATTGATTCAGAATACGATTTGATGCTTTTTTAGAACCCACATCGTTTCTATTTGCATACAAAGTACAAAGGAAGAAGGTTAATCGA
The DNA here is from genome assembly GCA_000484575.1 of Olivierus martensii. Taxonomy (NCBI): domain Eukaryota; kingdom Metazoa; phylum Arthropoda; class Arachnida; order Scorpiones; family Buthidae; genus Olivierus; species Olivierus martensii. Next base: position 23,025 of record AYEL01085412.1, on the reverse strand, counting down.
GGTGAAAACGCATTCATATTTTAAAGATATGGTAAAAAGATTTTACATTACATAAACTTTAAATATTTTACTGGTTTTCAAGCAGAAAACATTTCGTACAATTGCCTTCGCTTTTACATTTATCAATATTTTGATAATGTTAAATGTAAAATCGATTTGCTCGAATAAAATATCCAGATGTATTGTTGAAAAAATAGTTCAATGTGAATTTGTCTCATTTTAATAGAGCAATAACATGAAATGCCGTGCTTTGAATCGTTTTCTGGAATATTTTAATAATTTTATTCCATATTGCAATACTGAATGTATTCTTCATAATTATTACTATGAATCATAGATTATTTGACAATCGTTAAATAGATTATGAATATTAAATAATATTAATTCTTATTTTATAGAATTACTTTACTTTATTAATCCAAATTATTAAACTGATATCCAATTAATTTTATTTTAATAAATTATTCCAAAGTAGTTAAGAGTTTAGAAACTTTTACTTTATGAATCTAAGGATATCAGTTTATAAAGCTAATTTCATTTTAATAATGTTTTAAGTTAGGTTGCTATAATTTTCTGTTTTTTGAAAAGTAGAAGGGTATAATTTAATTAAATACTGTATTTCTATATCCTTAGGGCTTGGTCCTTACAATAACATCAAATTTGCATTCTTGAAGTTTAGGATCCGAGTAATTATAAGAGGAAATTGCGTTTTCTTAGCGAGGTTTCTTTAATCAGACTTTTCATTTTTGTAACTTGTTGATAACTTCAAAAGAACTTCTCTCACAATTATCTGAAAATTATTTTTTAAAGTAAGGTTATAATTTTTAAATTTATTACAAAACTCGTTCCATGTAGACGTTGGCATAAAATTAAGTCTTTTCTTTTTATTTATTGAAAAATGTTGATGAAATATTTCAAACTTTATACACACGAGTAATATTTGAAATTTTGCTATTCATTTATAAATGATTCTGGTTTTTGTTAGAAAGCAAGGGGAATTTCTGAAATTTTAGGCTAAACCCTACGCATTAATATTTTACATATTAAAATTTCAAAATTTTCAAATCTGAGAATTTGATAATTTTTGTTTCGAGATTCTTAAATTTTCAATGCCAATAAATTTGAGATATAATATATTCTAGACTCAGTTATGTTTATGAGCTTTTAAAGTAGATATTTGCGTCATTTGTTGTTTACTAAATAATATACTTAAAAATTCCGTTTGTTTTTGCTCAAATCTGTATAATTGGCATGAATTATGCAAAATTCGAATAATTTTGATTGAGTTGAATATGTGACCAAAGAAAAAAATTACATTAGATAAAGGAGAAAAAAATAAACGATTGTATAATACAAGGGATGGCGAACATATGGCACATGTATCCAAAGTATACGCTGGAAAATCTTTTGTGCTCGAAGAACTTGGTGTTAATATACAATAAATAATCCAGAGTTGGACTATCAGGATTGCGAATTATCGTTGTTTCATCTTAGATGCGATATCTGAAATATTTTACCTGAGGGATTCGAATAAATTATAAATTTTATCAGAAAAGAAAATTAATTACTCATACAGAAAAACCTGTGCTGGTGGCCTCCTGAACTAGGTGGCCAACCTGCAAGCTGTGGCCACTTTAATATTTGCCTAAGCATATTGCAGGATTTTTAAACTGTATTCCATGGCCATGGCCAGTGATATTTAATTTTGACACCTCGTGTGCAATATCTACTAGATGGCCAGCAAATCATATTTTGATCAGAAATGCCAGATGGACTCTAAATCTATCATCTAAGCATTCTAAAGTGAAAAAAACCTGAAAGAGGCATTAATTAGTGATTTCTTTCCTTATATTTAATTAACAATGTGAAACTATGTCACAAACTTTGTATTTTAAACTTTGATGTTTAATAAAGAAATCTGTAGCTAACTGCTTGGTGGCCATAATCTCAGCCACCACCTAGCACAGGTTTTCCTGTACATGTTTATACTTGAGATATTTCTCTTGCAGTAAGAGAAAAAATTGAAATATAAACACACAAGTATTAAATAATGTAATGAACTAAGTCCACCATTCTGCACAATAGGGAAATGTAATTGTCTCATGTAAAACAAATGAAGAAAGGAGATCTTTCTCCTCCCAACAAAAGGTGAAGTCAAAAAATAGAAATGATCCAGGATGAAGAGAGAGAAATAGGAAAAATTAAGTAATTATTGGCTGGACATCGAGAGCCCAAGTAACACAAGGGCAGATCTGCATAGTCCACACAAAACAGAAGAAAACGTATGGTTTGTGTTTTCCTATCCATGGACTTTTTGAAAACGAAAAATAAAAAATAAAAAAAATACAGAGCAGAGAAGAAAAAAGGAATATACATTAGAAATAGACAAAAATTTTTAACTTGGTGGAACTTTTCTTGGACTGAAAAAGCTACATCAATCAGAGTTTGTCAATCCTCAAAAAGTTAAATTCATTTTGTATTTTATCATCGGTTATTTATCCTTCGATGTTTTTCTACATGCAATAAAACGAACAAAACTTTCTTATCTCCTTCAATAAATCTTTGATTCATTTCAAGTTGTCCCTGAGTCTTTGTAATCAGAAAAGCCCACTGTTCTCCTATCCTTACCGGTACGCCCATGAACACTCAATGTCCAAAGCCTATCATTCTATCAATTGGTCCCACATACATAAACTTCTAGTTACTTATTACCTGAAGAAAGGTTTTTCAGCTTTTTTTTTTAAATCAAGAAGATTTATTATATATAATGATATAGAAAATAACTGTACTATATTTCATCAGTTTGTAATTAATTATCGAAAAAACAAATATTGATAGTTACTCTATACTGTAACAGCAAAAAGTAAAGAATTCCATAGTTTTTAAAAATTTTTAAATATTTTAACTGTAGTAGTAATAGTAGTAGTAGTAAAATAGGAGGGGCGTATTTCAGCCCAAGCACCGCGACCAACGTTGGTCTATTGTGCACCCCCAATCAAATCATCCCAGAAGAATGCCTGTTTTAAGAACAAACGACAGTATATTCTTCAATGGGACAGAAGCAAGATCTTCGGGAACAGGAAAATACATCTCCAAGAGATCACGTCTAAGCCACGAAGGGCCACACATTCACACAAAATGTGGAGAGGAGTTTCCTCCTCATACTGACTATTTTAACTGTAAGTAATTATATATTAATAAGAATGTAATAAATTCTATATAATAAACAAATTAACATTTGTTAAATGTAGATCAAATTAAACTTTATAAAGATTTTATGCATTTTAAAACATTATATTGTTTACTATTGTTTAGAAATAAAAGTTTTTAAATTGAATTTTTGATATTTAGAGGACAAAACTTGCATTAAACTTAACAAACAATGGCAGTGCTACATATAAGGATAGAGCAATTCAAAAATTGGCGGAATTTGATTAATACATTTCTAAATAGAGTGATATGAAGTATGTTACTGGGCATCATTGTGTTAATAATAAACAATTCTCTTCAAGTTTTTCAGCTTTTTTTTTTAAATCAAGAAGATTTATTATATATAATGATATAGAAAATAACTGTACTATATTTCATCAGTTTGTAATTAATTATCGAAAAAACAGATATTGATAGTTACTCTATACTGTAACAGCAAAAAGTAAAGAATTCCATAGTTTTTAATATATATATATATATATATATATATTAGATAATTGGCAATCAAAATTGGAATGAAATTAAAATTACAAATAATTTTTTGCCCCAACTAAACAAATTTCCTAGTTCTATTTTTAAATAAATAACGTATGCAATTTATTTTTTAAAATTCATATTATACATAATTCCGATTTTTGATTGTTTTACGGTTTATCTGAGAAACCGGTTATTCGGGGGAATAATTTCCCAACTAACCTAGTTAATCGGGAATCTACTGTATTTTTAAAAATTCAGATCGACACGCGAGGGGTAGTTTTGCAAAAATTTATCCAATTTTGGCACGCATCGTTAAAAAAATTCACCATCTCTGATATAGTACATAATGTATTTTCTAGTAATTGTATTTTCGTTAATATTTGAGAGATAATAATAAAAGTTTCAAAACATTATCAAGAATTTTAAGATATTCGAAAAATCGATTTTATTTATAATGAGGAATAGTAACTAAAAATATAATGTTTAAAATGCCTTATAACAATTCTTATAAATGGCCATAACTTTGCATTTAGCATGAATTGTTGCCATTAATCTAGATGAAGTGGATTGTTTAGTATAGGTTGATAAGTAATACTGCATGTTGTCTGATTTAAAATGATGAATTGTTTATCTAAAATTGCTACTTTATCTCAATATACAATTTCAGTGTCTTACTTTCTAGAACTGAATCTGAATTTATAATATATTCATGATTATATAATAAATTAATATTTTTCCGTTTAATTTCGGTGAATGATTATTTTTTTATTATTTCTATGCATATATAATAACTGGTATAATACTAATTATTATCTTATTTGTAAAAAATAGCTATTATAATTGAATGAAACATATTTTGATGTATTTTAAATGTGTTTTTAAAAATCTATTTTGAATTTCAGTTATCTTTTCTAATTTCCAAGTCGGATAAGTTCATTTTCTTCTATAAATATCTGACAATAAGTTGTAGTTAATATTTCTTGTGAGGTATCTACATATATTGAGAATTGAAGACTCAATCTCTGTTACTTTTAAATATGATATATTTAATATTGTTTTCTATTAAATATAATTTAATATTTAAAATTTTAATTATTAGAAGTTTTTTAAAAAATTTAGCTGAGAATATAATGATTAATACGCATATTTTAATTATATTTACAATATTTTCAATTACATGTTCCGTTTCTAATCACTGGATCCAATTGAGACATATTGTAAATAATAGCGAATTACCTGATCTTATATTTATTTATTTTTTATATTTCTAAAATAAAATAAAATAAAACAAAATTTAAATTTAATATTGTTTTTCAGTTCAAAATAATATAATCTTCACAACATTTGTTGATTAATTAAATTAAACATTTATAACTTAGGATTTGAGAAAGTTTAATTAAATAGAAATAATTCAAAAAGTAAGCCAAATCAGTTTAATTTATCAAACTTCTTATCCAATTAGAAAATTGGTAAATTGAATTAAGTTTTACTTACTCAGAGTTTTCAACATGACACAAATACGATAGTATATTCGGTAAACAAGCAGAATTGCATCTAACATAAAATGTCACTTCTGTAAGAGAAATGATAAAGTTTTTCTCTTTAATTTTTATCTTGTCTTCTTTAGATAAGAAGTTCGTTTATTCTGTTCCTTGAATTAATACTTAAATCATTCAAGACACTATTTTCATTTCCCAAAGGGATAAATTTGTGTTGAGATTGGCTTCAGTGATACAAGCAACTAGTCTATAAGTTATGAGAAGACATTTTTATTTTTGTCTTGGAAGTTCTCAAATGAAATTAAGAGGATGATTTGTTATTGACTGAGGTACAATTATGTGATTTAGAGTTAGAATATAATATTCTTTAATCGATGCTGAATAGATTACCTATTATTTAAAACGTTTAAGCGTTATTATTCATAACACGTTGAGGCTGATTAAACTTTTTCTTGTAAAGTCGTTTAAAATTTCATCTAATTAAATTTTAAAAGCAAATTTTAAATAATACATTTAATTTTTTAACTAAATTTTGATTTTACAATATATTTTTTTCAATTTTATAAAAAGATAAAAAATTTATTTGATTTTAATATTTTTCAAAATATTGAAATGAAAAATGAATTGAAATTCGTATATAAAAATTTATATATATGTATGTACATAATTACAAGCAAAAGAGAAATCAATAATCTAACATTCTGAATACTCTTTAATAAATTATAATCGAATTTGAGATTCAGCTCTTAGTTTTTCTTATATACAGAGCTTTTTAAAAGTTCAGAATCCATTAATAAATTAAGATTTACATTACAGCATGCCGATAGAAAATTTTTGCCTATATTTAATAGATAATCAAATTTAATGATAAAAATATCAAATATATCAATATTCTTATTGGTAAATAATTCTTTAGAGAAATTTTTGTTAAGCTACTCAAAAAATATTTTATACATAAACCTCCAGCATCTTGTATTCTTACATATAATATATATATAGGCCTATAATATGTAATATATATATGTGTATATATATGTTTACATATATATTTATATTAATTTAAATTTTTATTGACAAAAAAAAAATTGAAATTTCATAATTTTGCATGCAAAAACTGTCTTTAGTAAGCATCTATTTTAGACTTTGTCAATGCATCTATTATTATGACTTTTCATTTTACTAATATCATTTTATCATCTGTTTTCAATTTTTCACATTTTAAAATTATAATCTTAATAATTTTTTGTAATCACAGAATTAATCTGAATGGTTGTAAAGAAGAAATATAAAATTAATAACAACGGATTAAAATAGATAATCCTATTTTTATAAAAAATAAATCTCTCTTCGTACACATTAAAAGTATTTCAAATTTTAGCATTTATGATATCTTCACTGGAGAGTCTTTAAAAGATGATATGTGATCTTTATAAATCCCAGTTCCCAAACGACAATTTAACTTTTATATAACTATATTCCTAAGAGAGAAACAGCCAATATAGCAATCTTAAAGTCTCGAACAAGTCTGAAGTTTGTATAAAGCATAAATTATTTTTAAAAACTAATTAAGTTACTTCGTTATTTTACATCTTTTTAAATGTATTGTATATGGAAAAATTTTAAACAGATACTATTTTTTATTAACGATAAAATATTTATTTTTATACTAAATTGCATTTTTAAAGTAACTTAGACTTTTATGTATAAATTCTATAAAATAAATAAATATTGTCCTTTGATAAAATATTTTTGTTATATTTAAAAATAAATATCGATACACATTTTTCAAATTATGTAAAATTATTTTCATATTTTTAGATGTTTTATATAACAGTATTAACTGCAGGAGCCTTTCAAATCAAAGATGTCGAACAAACTTTAGGTAAGTGAACTTTTAAGTGTAGATAAGTATAGAAATTCTTTTTATCCGGATATATACGCTCAATTATTCTCATTGCTATCTTATAGTGTTACAGTAATGAAGTGATTATTCTCTCCTGTCACTTTTATCGTCTTAACTTAAAGAATGTTTCGCAGGTCATCTTTATCCGAACATAAAATTCGTTCAAGCGCTACTGAATGAACTCAATCGATAAACTTGTCATGGCGAAGATAAACAATTAAATTTCTTTTTCTTTTTAAACATTTAATTTTAAATGTAAATTATAATAACGTATTTTCACTATTTAGACCTAAGCAAAATTTAGTTGAATACTGTATAATATATCTTTAAACATCATCTGATCATATTATTCAAAATGTTAATCATTAATGTTTCTTTAAAATTATTTTCGATTAATTTATAATCAATATAATTATCATAAATAACTTTGAAGCATATCTTGTATATTTTTGATTTCATAAAATGTATAAAACTAATTTTATTTGTTTAGATTTTGCTTTGTTTTATTCTGTATTATATTTTTCAAGAATACCGATATATCTTGTATATTTTTGATTTCATAAAATGTATAAAACTAATTTTATTTGTTTAGATTTCGCTTTGTTTCATTCTGTATTATATTTTTCAAGCATACCGACATAATGCTTGATATTTTAGCATTTTCTTGTGAAAACGTCAAATTTTGTCATTGCTATGTTAGCTATGTTAAATTTCATCAAATTCGCAGTGATAATATACCACAAAAATTTAACAAAAACGTTAAAATTACATTTCTTAAAAAAATATAAGAAATACTATCATTTCGCAAAAAAATTCACAGACTAAATAAGTATTTGATCTGTGATTTTTATTTTTGATTGTTTGTAAAAACAATCAAGTTTGTAGACAAATTTTTGAGAAGTGAACGATTAAAGTAAAATTTTATTGATTTTCATTAATATAAAACATTTGTTAGGAATATTTCAATCAAAAAATAATTATAAACGTAAATGGAAACTGTATTTGTGATTATACTTTATCAGTTTTATAAATTTCATAGTGATTTAATTTTAAAACCCTTATATTTATTTTACAATTAACATATTTTATTGTATCAGCATTAAAGGTTTTATTTTTCGCTCTGTTAATTATCAATTTTTTCCCACTTAAATTTACATACTGTCAATATTTGTTCCTCATGTTATTCTAAATTTTTAGAAAAATAACATGAAGAACAAATATTGACTTTTTAACAATTAAAAAAAAAGATTTAAGCTAGAAGTCTCAATACATTTACATACTGTCAATATTTGTTCCTCATGTTATTCTAAATTTTTAGAAAAATAACATGAACAACAAATATTGACTTTTTAACAATTAAAAAAAATGAGATTTAAGCTAGAAGTCGCAATACCAAACAAAATTATGAGTATAAAAAATTGTTATCAATTTCAAAATGATACATTTTTCCAGTAAATTTTATATTTTAACATAATTACGATCCTTAATAAGCTTTACTCTTCCTAATATTCCAGAATAGTTTAATAATTTTTGAGAATAACTTTTCCTCCTTTACTTGCAGCTCTTTTTGTACTAACTGCACTGATGCTTATTTTCTCAGCACTGTGTGTTCTGACTTCTGTATTACTACTCATAGGACTTTGTGTGGTAGGTATCTCCTATTAAGATTTCTACAAGAAAACCCTTACTTCAATATTTCTCTTTGCAGTTCAAGAAAACTAATCTTCATTTCAATTTTTTCAAAATATGTAAGATGATAAATTTTTCATTTAATGTTTTTTTAACTTTGTATCTTTCTAATTACATACCGTCTTTATCTTTAATCGAATCAATATTTTGTGCGAACAAGAGTTAGAATTAAATATGAATAAGAAAAACATTTCATAAATCATTTCGGATATTTTTGTAAACTTATATAAAATTTATAATTTTAACAGGATTTAATATTGTGCAGATTTTTTTAATATAAGATTTTATATTTTGAAAATCATTTACATTTTACACATAATTTGTTAAATAAAAGAATAATTTCTATACAATTACAAATGAAATTAATTTTCAAATTTTCGTAAAGATTTTCATGTATTTAAAAGAATTCTAATTAAAACAATAATTTAATAAGAATTGGAACAATAGTTCCTTAGAACTATTTCTCTTAATCTTGTATTCTATAGAACAAATATTCTACAGATGCATATAGCCGAATAAATTTAAAGTCATCTGAATCTAGCAATGTGACACACAACTGGCAGTTGACAAAACAAATTTTATGCTTGTATTTCTAACTTAACAAATATTATTTCGGTCTGTAGGATCAATTTTTGAATTTTATTTCCGATAAATGTTATTCATTAGAACTGTTATCTTTAATATAATCATAATATCGAATTCTTGAGGATTATATATATATAAATATTTTCAATACAGTATTACTTTATTAATACTTTTTTCTAATTCTAGCATAAATTAAGGATTAAACTTATAATTTAAATGTCATATAATGAAATTTCGATTATTAACTTTTGATATTATCCGAGATACTTTTTTGTAAGGGCAATTTCAAATGTTTTACTTTATTTTTACTCATCTGTACGATTTAACATAAAACATTATATTATTCTTTTATGAAATAAATGATTTAGTTCAAGATATGTTTTAAAAAAACTTTAAGCTTCTTACTAAGCGTTAACACCGATTTAAACTTTTTCTCCGAGACATAATTATTTAAAAAAAAAAAACATATTGTATTCGCACTGAAATCAATCATAATCTTCCAATTGTTCGCTCAATTTAAATTGTTTATATAGCCAATTCACAAGAACGATTGTCAATCTCAAATCGATAATATTGATAAAAAATAAGGTAAAATCCAGCAGAGATTTTATATGACAGTCAAATTTTATTCGATTAACTTTTTCAATTCATATTAGCCATCAGCTGTCTATCTTAGTCAACTATAGCTTTAATAAAAAAGAATTCTTAAATTTTAAATAATATTAAAATTATATTTATCTCTGTTTATCTATCTGTATTAATTAAATAAAAGAAATATTATTAAATTTTATGAGAATACAGTACATCTAAAGGGCATTAAAAATTTCTTATACATGTTGAAGGACATTGAATTATTGCATTTATTGTCAAATTTTATTAAAATCGCAATGTAAACTTGATAACAAAAATCAGTAACAATAATAAAAGGATAATTCATCCATATAAAACTTTTTGAAAAATTATGTTTGTATTCATTTGACAAACATTTTTTAAAAAAATAAAATAAATAAATGGAAAGAATAAATAATAAATGGAAGAATATAAGATTTATGAAAATTTACGCTTTCATAAATCTTAGACGTTAATATTTTGAAAAATAATGTGATTAATAGCTTTATTCATTATCAGTAAAAATATTATCATATTTTTCTTCATGAAATTTCAGAATTTTGTTTAGATATGAAATGTTTGTTTTCTTCAATTAGGGTTGAATGTTATCTCTCCAAAATATATTTTTTTCCTTTTCTTAAATAACAACAGAAGTATTATTTTCTTCCAATAATGACTTGTTTTTTTTTCTTTTGATAACTTATCCTATTTTTCTCGAGCATGTCTACCGAAAATGAAAAAGTTACATTAAATAGATTTAAAATCAATATTAAAAATTTTCTAAGGATCATTTATTTATATACTGAAATTTTATTTTCTTTTACTGAGAATTTTTAACCATAATCTGTTTCTAGTTTGACAAAAACTTTTCAGCATCAACGTTTCGAGTGTCATTTACTGAGTTGTTTGTCTTCTGAGATAGGACAATCGTCTGATGTTGCTGCCATGGATCGTCGCCGTTACTATGACAACCTTATTGGATATCATCCTTGCTTTCTATCTCATCAACGATGCAGTAAGTTTAATGTAGAAAACAGTGAGATTACTAATTGTGCTGCTTTCATTACTTTAGCTTAACCAATTGATTTCTAACGTTAATTAGCAATTTTAACGATATCGAAACATCATAAGCAACATTTTCACTTCAAAAAGGTTAAGAGGATAATTGAATACTGATTAATGTGCCATCGTTTCGGTTTAAACACGGTTTATGTGCTCAATATAGCTGCCAATAGATTTAATTGTTTGAACGTTTCTCTGTTTAATGAAGTGATTATACATGAATTTTTTATTTTATAAGACGATGTGGATTAAAAAGTTTTTGAATACTGTATATATTTTGACAATATGAATAAAATTTTGTATCGGAACGATGTTATTCATGTTCAGTTGACGTAACATATAACTTCAATTTAGTAACAAATATTAAAATTCGAGACTTAAAGTTTGTTTCTATGTAACGTAATAAAAATAAGCACTCTCGAATATTAATTTTGAATAAATTTTTAATTATATGATATAAATTAATTAAATTTTAATTTATAACTTATAAAAATCGGATTACAAGTAGTCATCGATTTTATACAAATTATTTTGTTGCAAAACTTGTATAGAATTTAAGTAATTAACATTGACAAAATATTAGAAAAAAGACGAAATTTCTGTTTTTATTTGTATAACAAGTAAAATTTATCGATTACAATATTAGAATACAGAAAACAAATAATGCATCTACTTCAATGAAACCTCCAGTTTATGAATGAAATATGGAGCAGATATAAAAACCAGAAGAGAGGATATATTACGTCAAATAACAGCATAGATGCTTTTTGTCTCAGCTTTCGTATGATAAACTATATCGTTATTAATGATCAAGGTTGTTTCTTTCGATATAATTGGAATGAATTTGTTTTAATGTTTATAGTTATGTGTTGATTAGAATAAAATGTCGCTCAGAATTAACTTGGGAATCGCACTTGGACAGATGATCAGTTAGTCTTTATTAAGAAAAAGGATAAATACTTGTTTCTGTATGAACTGTATCATTTTAAAAGATTTAAGATTTTCTTAGTAACTATATAATTTTATTAAAATAATAATTATTATTATTGCTATTCTACAGATTATGGATATTATCAAAATCATATTTTTTGTAATCGATTTTGTTATGTGTGGATTGCATGTAAGTATTTTGAATTTAGATGATATTATTTTTTTTATATTTCAATTTAATTTTATTTATTAGATATATTGTTTGCTGTGCGTCATCTCTCAGTATCAGGATTACTTGGTGGGAAGGGGAAGAGCTGGACCTGAGAACGGAAACCAAGTAAGTAGGTCATCTCCGGTCAACACACCTTCGACCGGAACAAATACTTTGTTTTAAGACTTCTATTTGTTACCGCATTTATATTTAGTTGGAATTTTTATGACAATAAATATTCATAAAACTGTATTTTTTATAATATTTTGCATTCAAAATGCATTGATCTTTTATTACTATCATTATTTATGAGTTTTGAACAAAGTTAATGTTAAAAAAATACAGCTGTATATATTTAATCTTGGTTTTAATATTTGATTAGCCTTTAATTATCGATGATAGTTTTAAAATTTTACTTATGAAAAGTTATATTTTTCTTCACTTTATTTGCAATATGTCGGCATTAATTTATTAGAGAAAAGGCTTTCTAGCGTGTCCCTAAATGAAGATTTTCGTTTAGAACTTAAAACTATTATTTAAAAAAATTTAATAGAATAAGCAAACACTTTAAATGAATATTCATTTTCTTTTTCCAATTAAAATTAACAATACTCACTAAAGAAGAAGATATAATTTTGTTCCAGTATAAAATGTTTAAGAAAGCTGCCGAAAGCAATCGTATAAATTAGATTTAAAAGCTAATACTGTATAATTATTTTAGCTAGTCTTTAAATAAATTTACATATCAATACAGTAATTAGATAGTATAGGCTTATATATGAATTTTATTTTGTTCTTTAATGTTTAAAATAATTTTATTCGTTATTTAATTCGAAATTTATAGATTCTTATCAACATATGTTTTGATCAAATAAATAATTCAAGTTTAAATGTACACTGATTTCTAATTTGTCATATTTAAATAATGATTCAACTGTATCAAAATTTAAAAGTTTAATAAGTAAGAGAGAGTTAAATAAAGTAAAAGTTAAATGACATTTTAATGTAATATTTAAAATATTTTATATTATTATGTATTTGATGAACACTTGTAAAAAAATTAAATATTATATTGAAAATATTACTCTATATTATAATTTATAGTTAATTAAATTATGTTATAAAGGCAGTACCACCAGTTAGATTTCTGACCAATATTCCTAGTCAGCATAGTGCACCTCAAGTTATTTCTAAATCTAGTCAGAATGGTGTTCCTTCTACAAGTCTTTCGACGTCAACTACAACATCCAGTTCGACTACTACAACGAAAAGTTTCCATCCGACTGATTTGAGTTCTATAACTGAAGAACCAAGTTCATTTGAGCCTTCAGACGTCATTATGAATGATGATGATGCGGGAATGCCTCAAATATGCCCACCATCAAAAATGATAACTCAAATTTCGAATTCTATGGGTATGCCTTTGTAGATTGTTTTTATTTAATAATAATTATAACATAATTTAATAATTGAGGCTAATTAAAATTTTTGCAATATTTTTGAAAAATCTATTGCATTTACAGCTATTTATTTATTAAATTTTTGCAAAAATAATCCTATTATTTTATATATTTGAATAATATGAAAAATTGATTTAAAAAAATCATATTATCATCATAAATTTAGAAAGTTAGAATTTATTATAAAAATTAACAATTTTACTATTTATTTTATATTGTCATTTTTAATATAAGTTTTTATATTGATATTAAACATATTTGTGTGCATTAAATTGTGTTGATATTAAAACAGAAAGAAGTGAATTAGGACTTTCAAATATATAATAAATTTTGTATCGGAACGATGTTATTCATGTTCAGTTGACGTAACATATAACTTCAATTTGGTAACAAATATTAAAATTCGAGACTTAAAGTTTGTTTTTATGTAACGTAATAAAAATAAGCACTCTCGAATATTGATTTTGAATAAATTTTTAATTATATGATATAAATTAATTAAATTTTAATTTATAACTTATAAAAATCGGATTACAAGTAGTCATCGATTTTATACAAATTATTTTGTTGCAAAACTTGTATAGAATTTAAGTAATTAACATTGACAAAATATTAGAAAAAAGACGAAATTTCTGTTTTTATTTGTATAACAAGTAAAATTTATCGATTACAATATTAGAATACAGAAAACAAATAATGCATCTACTTCAATGAAACCTCCAGTTTATGAATGAAATATGGAGCAGATATAAAAACCAGAAGAGAGGATATATTACGTCAAATAACAGCATAGATGCTTTTTGTCTCAGCTTTCGTATGATAAACTATATCGTTATTAATGATCAAGGTTGTTTCTTTCGATATAATTGGAATGAATTTGTTTTAATGTTTATAGTTATGTGTTGATTAGAATAAAATGTCGCTCAGAATTAACTTGGGAATCGCACTTGGACAGATGATCAGTTAGTCTTTATTAAGAAAAAGGATAAATACTTGTTTCTGTATGAACTGTATCATTTTAAAAGATTTAAGATTTTCTTAGTAACTATATAATTTTATTAAAATAATAATTATTATTATTGCTATTCTACAGATTATGGATATTATCAAAATCATATTTTTTGTAATCGATTTTGTTATGTGTGGATTGCATGTAAGTATTTTGAATTTAGATGATATTATTTTTTTTATATTTCAATTTAATTTTATTTATTAGATATATTGTTTGCTGTGCGTCATCTCTCAGTATCAGGATTACTTGGTGGGAAGGGGAAGAGCTGGACCTGAGAACGGAAACCAAGTAAGTAGGTCATCTCCGGTCAACACACCTTCGACCGGAACAAATACTTTGTTTTAAGACTTCTAT
Source organism: Olivierus martensii (assembly GCA_000484575.1). NCBI lineage: Eukaryota > Metazoa > Arthropoda > Arachnida > Scorpiones > Buthidae > Olivierus > Olivierus martensii. The sequence continues at coordinate 8,024 of AYEL01085412.1, read as the reverse complement.
TTGTTACCGCATTTATATTTAGTTGGAATTTTTATGACAATAAATATTCATAAAACTGTATTTTTTATAATATTTTGCATTCAAAATGCATTGATCTTTTATTACTATCATTATTTATGAGTTTTGAACAAAGTTAATGTTAAAAAAATACAGCTGTATATATTTAATCTTGGTTTTAATATTTGATTAGCCTTTAATTATCGATGATAGTTTTAAAATTTTACTTATGAAAAGTTATATTTTTCTTCACTTTATTTGCAATATGTCGGCATTAATTTATTAGAGAAAAGGCTTTCTAGCGTGTCCCTAAATGAAGATTTTCGTTTAGAACTTAAAACTATTATTTAAAAAAATTTAATAGAATAAGCAAACACTTTAAATGAATATTCATTTTCTTTTTCCAATTAAAATTAACAATACTCACTAAAGAAGAAGATATAATTTTGTTCCAGTATAAAATGTTTAAGAAAGCTGCCGAAAGCAATCGTATAAATTAGATTTAAAAGCTAAGAAACCACTAAATATATCACAAAAAAAGTTAAACAAACACTAGGCAGATCAAATATAGACCAAATCTTAATTTAGTTTTACCATACCTGTATGGAGGAAAGTTGACGGCGAAAGTGGAAGATGTGAGGAAGTGAAATGTTATTGTTTGGAAGGGGATTCTTTTTCTTTTTTCGGTTTCTTGGCACCACTCGACTCTGCTTCAGACCCACTGGGCTAAAAAGTTGTCCAGTGTGATTTTTGTTTACGTTTTAAAATGCTTTTAAAATGACACGTCATTATCATTGAAGATTTTTCTTTGGCATAGCCCACTTAGTTCTGTTCTGCAATTGATGCAGGTATTCTAACTGCAATCTTTTCCAAACATCTTGTACTATTTTTTGTAATAACTGCCATCGCGAGAGTCTGTTGAGATTCAAATGTTGTAGACTTGGATCAGGAATTGTTGTGATAACTTCTCCTATAAGAAAATGTGAAGGTGTTAACACTGTTAAATCTTGAGGATCTTCACTCATTGGAGATAGGTCGTGAGATTGGATATGGTCCATAGAGATTGGATATGGTCGTGAATTAAGACACGTCTCAATTTGGCAAAATATCATGGATAATTCTTCAAAAGTTAAAACGTGATTGTTAATTGAGCACTTCAAATATGTCTTTGCTGATTTTATGTTTGCCTCCCAAAGCCCACCAAAATGTGGGCTTTGGGGCATGTGGCGGTAAAAAATGCCATTGTATATCTTTCTGCAGCATCACTGTTTCTATTTCATTTTGAGTTGTTTCTTCTGGATGAAAAATTGATTTAAAAAAATCATATTATCATCATAAATTTAGAAAGTTAGAATTTATTATAAAAATTAACAATTTTACTATTTATTTTATATTGTCATTTTTAATATAAGTTTTTATATTGATATTAAACATATTTGTGTGCATTAAATTGTGTTGATATTAAAACAGAAAGAAGTGAATTAGGACTTTCAAATATATAATATAAATATATATAATATAGGATAGGACTTACATAAATATAAATATAAATGTTGTTATTATTATTATATAAATATAAATAATAAATATAGGATAGCACTTATATATAAATATATAAGTGTTATCCTATATTGATGAGTTCTAAACAATGCATTCTACAGTCATCGTATTTTTGTTTTCATGCATACTATGGAAATTAAAAAAAAATCTAAATATAAAAGATAGCACTTTAAATAAGTAGAAAATACTTTGGAAAATGTTATTTTTAGATAATTATACTTGAAATATTATCATTAGAAGTATATGAGCTATCGTTCTAGTTTACACTTTTTTATATAAATTATAAAGAATTTCAAAGAGAACTTTTAGTTTTTTCAGAGATAATAGAAGTAAAGTTTGAAATAAGTGATCGAATATATCGCAGTTTCCTTAGGCCATAATTTTAATGACTTTAAAATAACATATAGATTTTATAGAGTGTAATTATACTTTTTTGAGATGAGTTTTATTAGGAAGAGCAAAACTGTCTGCTATATTTGTTTCTTTTTATAAAGGTTTGCTTTTTTTTTCTTTATTTTCAAATCGATTCTCTTTTGATAAATTTTCCAAATAGATAAACGCTATACAGGGAGATTCAAAAGGTTACAGGGAAAATTGAAGGAGCATGTAGAGGATGCAATACTAAGCAAAAGTTCTTAGGGTCATTTTTTGATTTGGGGCTTCATTAAAAAGATAAACCACCTGAAAGTTTTGTGACGTCATTTTCTCTAGGTGTTAAAACGTGTGTAAAAAGCCGAAAGTAAGCCAAGCCGCAACCACTTTTAGACCGGTGCTAATACTGAGATCTGACAAGAGATCGATGAAATACTCTTAGGGTTGGCAATTGTTATTATGCAAAGGTTATTTCAGCACGGATACAAATCGTATGGCTTCTACGCACTATTTTACGAAAGTTGTTCGAACTGCCGACCACCACATTCAATGCAAACATAACATTGTCGAACAAAACTCTCAAAAATCCCTGGAATTCCGTACCATGTCAGATATGTCACAAAACTTTCAGATGTTATATATATTTAACGAAGCCCCAAATAAAAAAAAAATGACCCTAAGAACTTTTGCTTATAATTGTCTCCTCTACATGCTCCTTCAATTTTTCCCCAACCTTTTGAATCATTCTGTATAGGGGAGACCGGGTATGATTGCAACACTTTTTACTTTTCAGTTATTTCACGCTATAAAAATTTTTATTTCAGAATAACAATTATATTATTATCCAATATATTATTAGATGGTTGATGTACACGAACAATTACAACAACCGAAATGGATTTAACAACTTTTAAATCAAGCTGTTTTTTTTAGTTACGTCGCTCTTAAAATGTTTTTATTAATCAATCGCATTACATTTGCGTCAACTAACTAAGAATACGTGTCAGATGGTAATCTTTACTAGGCATCTTTGTATGAAATTTCAAGATTTTTGACCAAACTAGGAATGAGTATTGATATTCTCTTACAATCAACTGTGTTACTTCCAGCCTCGGTATCCTTTACTGTAAATGTATAATATCAGAATTCTGTTTTAATCCATATTTGCTATTGATTCGTATATAACGTTCTTTTCGATTATTCATATGATAAATGTCTTCATGTATCGAAATTTTATCATTGCAATATTGCTATTAAAAATAGAATTTGTTAATTTCCATTGGTATAAACTTTCGATTTTATTGAAATATATTAAATACAGCATATTTTACCAAAAAAAATGTGTCAAGAAAAAAGTGATACTTTCTACATATACAGTATGTTATTTACGTACCAAGGTAGCAGTTTTGTTTAGGAATTTGTTTATGATAAAAAGATTCTCAGAAAATAGACGTTTCAGCAATTTCGAAAATATATCTGAGTTAAAATAGTTATGAAAAAATAGAAATGAAATATAATGGTTTTTATCAACGAAATGTCACGAAATTATTGAAAGATCTAGAAATAGTTAAGATCTTATTCATGGTTTAACTAGCCTATTATATAAAGATATTTTTATACTCCATGTGGGTGGCATTTTTAACGGTCACAAGTTAGACTTCATTAGCCCACAAACTTATACAGTAAACACTTGATTAGGCATGCCATTCAATGTTCTAAACAGACATTTGTGTTTTTTTTTCTATTTATTTTCTAACAGTTTTGATAGAAAATAGAATTCAATTTCAGAATTTATTATTTTTACTTTCAGTTTTATTGTTATGGATCAGTCATCTCTGATTTGTAATATTTAAAACCTATTTCGAATTTTAAAATTAAATTCTGAGTTTATATTATTAAAGATTATATCTGAAATGATTTACGTAACTCTTTCTATATAGGCACTACATAAAATTGTGCCTGATTAGAATGTGTATATGATTTGAGAAATTTCTTTTATTGAGAATTATAATCCAGATCAAAATATATATAAATTTTGTTTTATATTTGGAGGACATTAATTTAAACGTTGTAACTGTTCTAATGAAAGCCGCATCGAATATTTACTTTTTCACAGATTCTATAACACAATAAAAGAGTTTTGATTTTTATGGAAATTTTAAGAATATTCTTGTGTAAAACAAAATAATTATCTTTTAATGCGATAATTATATCACTAAAATCTATGACACAAATAATCAAACATATATTTGAAAATTTAAGGTTACTCTCACACAGGCTCATCCTTTTAACGTCAATATAGACATTGAAAGGATGAGCGCTGTTTCGTGAACATTGACGTGAAAAATTGCGTTATGGGACACGGACAGTAGCTTTGAAGCTCTGTAGTTCCTTGTCACGCAGCATCACTATTCGGGTCAAAAGTACATATTTATATATGTGATTAGTCAGACGATTGTGAACATTCACGGAAGAAAAATCTACTATTAGCAGGCAGGTTACAGTTTATGCCAAATATTTGTTCTGTTTATTGGAGAAATGACATCGAAGTCGAAAAAATTACAGCAATTAAAAAATTTCAAAAAATTGTTACAATTTAGGATAATTGACATAAATATAAATAAGAAAATAGTCATTAATATTATCTGCGTTTTATTTTGATTTTTATATATTTATTAATGTAATAACAATTAATATGTTTAGACAAAAAAATATATATCTTCGAGCAAAATTTAACCAGAACTGCTCTTATAGAATTAAAATGATTTTAAAATAAGTTTATACGTACGTGAAAAGCAACGCTTGTCCGCTCAATATCACATTCGGTAGGTCACAACTGCGACATTTTGATGGACGTGAAGATTCACGTTCGTCTGATATTAGCTTGAACATTCATAAAATTTTTATAGCTGTCTCTAAAATAAGATAGGCTATTGATATGAAATAATTACGATATTTTAGGAAATAAAATATTCTCTAAGACACTTGTAAAGTAATTAGAAAAAATATAAATAAACTGTTATTATTTTATAATGAAATAAAATATGATTTAAAATGAAATATGTGGTTTGGTATGATTAACTTTTAAGATAGCAAATCTTAATTTTTATAGAAAATTATCAATGATATAGAATTGATCTTGTAGAAAGTAAGATTTTTATCAGAATAATAAGTTGATGGGAATTAAAATAATTTCTAACTGTTGATTCATTGTATAATGAGAAATTTAATCATCTACCTATTAATTTCAAACAAAATTATGAATAAACTGATATTTTATATGATTGTTATAATAACTCGGTTGAAACATTGAAAATATTATTATTTTTTAAACATTTGCTATTTTTTTATTATTATTTTTATTACTAGTGAAAGCCAGTGAGCCTTCCAGAAAACCGATCATTAAAGATGCTGGAGAATCTCATCCAAGACGATTATCAGCAACTCATCTTTTAGAAACAGAAATTGCTCATAACAATTCTGAAGCAACACACATTGTTTAACATAAATAAATAAAAATTGTTAAGCTATTGAAGTATTTATCATCTGTTACATTTACAGTTATTCCACTAAAAGAAGGGTTTTAGCCGCATTAGATGTACTGTTGCTGTTGGTGACATTTTAAGAGCTTTAAGAACAACGATTAACCAATAAGCAATGTGTTTATCATTAAAGATCCTAAAGGAATGGAAGAGGAAAACAGAAAAGTTTTAAACTGGAAAGATTTCTATAAAATAATCGGTACTTTTAATATGTTTTAAATATAATAAGTGCTGTTGTGGCTTATGTCAACATATCAGATTTACAGTAGGCATAATAGACTATATACTGTACTAATAACAAACTTCTTAATTAATTAATATCAGTATAAATTTATAAATGTTAATATTGATAAACTTTCTTAGATTTTAGAATTTCTTACAAATATAAAAATTCCTATGTGGTTTTAAATAAAGTTCAATGTGAATGGTTGTGTTTGCTATAAAAAAGCAAGAATAATATATACTTATACATTATAACTATAATTGGATTCCGATTTAAGGATTTCTCCATTTACTACATATTTCTACAGTTCCAGAAACTTTAAATAAGTAACACATAAATTACTTCGTTTTATATTTAGAATTTACTCACATTTAGTAGATAAAAATTTAGTCTTCATATTAAAACAAACCCTGATATAGTGCCATAACCGAGAGCCAAATATTTTATATTTCTGAATTATTTTCAGCAAATAATTCAGAAATAATTTACACTGTAGAAATGTAGAAATGTTTCTGCAACATTTCTACATTATTGTCTGCTAAAAAACAACTTTACATATAGAGTAATTTTATTTTATGTATTATAATCCCCTTTCATTTATTTATATCAAACATTTCCTGAGAATACTTTAATATTAAATTATTACTTTTTGTATATTAAATTATCGTACTCTTTCTTTTCTTATTTATTTTTTTAATGTTTTTATAAAATATATTTTCTTTGTTTTGAATTTCTTTTGTTGGAAAGCAAATATTTGATATAAATCAAAAAACATAATACAATATATATTTCTATTTAAATTTGATGTAACCTGATTTAAGAAATTTTCTCAATTTAGTTAGGAAAATCCTGATTCCCAGAAAAAATTTTAAATTTATATTGTATTAGGATCATGATTTTTCTGGGAATTTCTGTGTGTAAACTAATAACATGGCCTACAATAATTTTTTTAATTTATTATTATTGTTTAAAACTGAGTGTTTATTTATTTACAAATTATTAAAAGTTTTTACTAATATTTGTCATAATATATTTTTAAGCTCAACAGTTTTTATTTTTTCTCTTTTATTATAGGATTTAACAGTATTATTTATTAGAAATACTCTTTATGAGTGATGATTTAAATTGGGCCACAATTATGTAAAATATTGTTCCATTTTGAATTTATTATCAATGTAAAAAATGATAACTTTTCAATATTTATGCTTGAAAGCAAAATATAATTTCATGTTATACTGAAGTGTTTCTAAACCAGTCAAGTTTTTTCCGGAAAATGCTTGTTATCTTGTTCCATTTTGAATTTATTATCAATGTAAAAAATGATAACTTTTCAATATTTATGCTTAAAAGCAAAATATAATTTCATGTTATACTGAAGTGTAATGCTTGTTATTGTTTATAATGAAAGTTTTCGAATTCTAATAGCTTGTTATGAAAGAGCAACAACTTTGTAATTGAAGTTACTGTATTCTTTATACAATGGAAATATATTTGACCTGAATCACTGTTAAAATTTAACAAACAGTGATAATTTTCTGAACGATTTTGGAATTAGATTTTTAACCAGAACTGCCTTGGAAAAATAAGTATTGTATAAGAATGAACTGTTTTGCTGTTAACTTTATATGAAAACTACTTTTATCAAATAATACATAAAAATTTGGCAGTATTCTATAAGATTTTTATTATAATAAGTTTTCTTTTGTATAAGCTCATTATAAATGTGAATTTCTTTTACATTCATATAAAATATATATAATAATAAAGATATCAACAGCTTAAAAGTAGTATCATTGTATTGCAATATAAACTATTAATACATTTTAACTATTACATTTTATTGTTGAAAATAAAAAAAAAAAAAAACTTTCATAGAGAAAAATCTGTTAAAACTGCGCTTCATTCATATTTTCATTGATTTGTACTGCCGTCAATAATAATACTGTCAGAAATCCTTTAGTTAACAAGAATCGGTGTCCAATTGCTTCTTGTTAGCTGAAGGAGAACAGCAAAAGTTAAACAAAATATGAATGAGGACCAATTTAAAAGGTTTACTCTATTTATTTTCTTGTTAATTGATGTACTTTCTCTTTAATAAAATTTGTATAATTATAAATAATTACTTGTTACCAATTATCTGAATATGAATAATATATACAATGTTTCTAAATAAAATATTTGATATTCCTATTGTTTCCATTATTTTATTTTAAAATGATGTTTCTTGTTTATAAATGTAATTTGAACAATGAATAAAATAAAATAAGTTACAGATTGCGTAAAATTAATAAAATTATAAAATGTATATTATTTTCTATATATTTTTTTAA
>AYEL01085411.1:0-20087 GCA_000484575.1 Olivierus martensii | reverse complement strand
ATATATATATTATATTATATTATATTATTCCAAATTTTTATTTTATGATAAATTAATAAATCTGAAATATTCAGTAAAAATTTTTAAAAAAGTTGTTTAAAATAAATCACTGTTTGCATTGTGTATATTTTGAATTTATATCTTCATTCAACAAATATCAAATTAAATTGCAAAATCATTACTGAAATAATTTATTCATTCTGTTGCAAAAAAGATCGATGCAGGTTTGCTATAAGCATATGAAGCGACCTTTCTCAAACTCACTTAGTTGCACATACTGCTGACGGATACGTAGTATATACAGGGCCGCCGAGAAAAATTTTCGGGCCTGTGACAAGTCTGTGGTCTGGGCCCCACTTAAAAAAGTGCATCACTTTGGTTTTTAATAAAACAAAAGTAATATAAAACTTTAAACATTTCTTTAGAGTGTACAATACAATATATTCAAAATTCGATACATTACATACGATACGAAATACAAACATTAAATTAAAAGAGAATTTTAAAATTTTTACTGCCTCATCGACTTCCTCACTTTATGGTTAACGAAATCTTTAATCAGCTCGTCATAATCAATTTTCATTGCTAGATCATGTTTTATAGATCATTGATGATCTGCTGAAGCTTTTTATCCCTGAAAATTTATTAAACGCTCTTTCACCTTCGGCAACTCTTACTGGTATTGTGAAAAAAAAAATTTTTGATTGAAATACATATTTAGGGAAAAATATCATGAAGTTAAAATTTATAAATGGTATTTAATAAATCTAGTTCTGGTATAACATTGGATATAACATCCTTAAACCTGGTGTTATAAATCTTTTTTATGTGATAGATTTCGTCTTTCAGAGATGATGATGTCTTTCGAATATTTATTAAATTATTACATGAGGTACTTGCTTACTTTTATATTTAGCTCACGGCCTAGTACAGTTGTGCACTTTACAATCACAAAATCTTCCTCGATCAATAGGCCTATATTGTTATACAGTATATAAAATAATTTATTTTGGCTTGACTTTGGGTGATAGACAGTGCGCTATGGCGGCTGCCTGGGAACTCTACGGGTATTGTGAAAAAAAAAATTTTTGATTGAAATACATATTTAGGGAAAAATATCATGAAGTTAAAATTTATAAATGGTATTTAATAAATCTAGTTCTGGTATAACATTGGATATAACATCCTTAAACCTGGTGTTATAAATCTTTTTTATGTGATAGATTTCGTCTTTCAGAGATGATGATGTCTTTCGAATATTTATTTATTAAATTATTACATGAGGTACTTGCTTACTTTTATTTTTAGCTCACGGCCTAGTACAGTTGTGCACTTTACAATCACAAAATCTTCCTCGATCAATAGGCCTATATTGTTATACAGTATATAAAATAATTTATTTTGGCTTGACTTTGGGTGATAGACAGTGCGCTATGGCGGCTGCCTGGGAACTCTACGTTATGCGACACGTAGAGACCAGATTGTCGGGCCCTTTTCGATGCCGGGACCGTGACAAAAGTCTCGGATTTCACCCCCTCCCGGCAGCCCTGAGTATATGAATCTTCACAGACTATTTAACATAATGAGACAGCAAAATCGATCAGATATATCCTATATACTTACGAATGCTGCTCCTTATAGTGACCCTGGATTCATCATTCTCCTGCGCTCTCGAAACGCTCAGTACGTTCATTGGCGATGAAATTTTAATCATTTATAACCAGTTGAAAGGCATTTGTATACAGTATTTTACAGTTCTCACTTTAATTTTAGAAATACGTCGTTTTTTGCAATGGAATATAAATCTAACAAATCAGTAAATATCAACTTATTATTTCAGAAATGCTTATTGATATTATAGTATGATTTATTCCTAATTTCCTTTAAAAACACGTATCAAAACAAGATTTCAATGGAATGGAAGTCCTTAATTATAGTAAATGAGTCGATTCCATTTACAATACGGTACTGTAATTACCGTACTATACTGTATAAACATAATAATAATGTAATAATATATTAATTAGATTATTTGATGAATAATTTACAAAATTTTACAAGTAGAAATATTTTTACATAAACATAAAATAATTATAAATTAAATAAATCTAATATACCCATACCATTAAGTTAGATCCAAAAATACGTACAGTATAGTATCTTAAGATTTCAAAACACAAATATCTTTATCTAATCAAAAAAATGCTTATCTTTTGTATATTAGATAAGTATAGTACTGTACTAAGAAATTAAGATACTGTATTTGCAACAACTTAGATGTAGCTACTTGTTTAACGTTATTACTTTATTCTCTTAAATTGTCAATCAAGTAGCCACATCTAAATTGTTACAAATATCCTAATTTCTTAGTATTATACTTGGTTTATTTTTTACATATTAGACATTTTTGATTGGATAAAAAAAATATATTTTTTGAAATATTCAGATAATATATATATATAGTACTTTGGGAACATAATGGCATGATTGATTTATTATAAAATAGGAACATTTCTATTTTATCGAATAATTTTATAGAAAATTTTAACATTTTCTTCATAATAACTGTTTTTTTGTCGTTCATGTAGGAATGTAACTTTTTCTAGATAATAACTGTTTTTTTAATCGTTCATGTAGGAATGTAACTTTTTCTAGATAATAACTGTTTTTTTAATTGTTCAAATAGGTATGTAACATTTTTTTCAAAAATACTGTTTTTTTTAAAAAATGTTTTATTTTTAAGGAGAATTCAGTTTTCCACTGTTACTGCTAGATTATGTAGGAATGTAACATTTTCTAGATAATAACTGTTTTTTTGGTAAAGTTGTTATATTTTTAAGGAGAATTCAGTTTTCCACTGTTACTGCTAGTTTGGTTACATTTTTAAGGAGAATCCAGTTTTCCACTGTTACTGCTAGTTTTTTTTCAAATAGGTATGTAACATAAGATATTCAAATAAAAATAATGTTTTTACTTTTTGTGGATGCCTTGATTATGTGAGAAAAATTTTCTTATATGTGAATATATCAGAGTTTTTGATATGAATGAAGCTTATATTATTTAATATTCTTGTACTCATATTATTTTAATTTATTATTTAATTGTCTTTATCTGTTTGCATTATTTAACATAGCATTATAAATTTAGTATAGAAACTATAAAAGATAAAATGATTATAATATAATTTGCTCCTACTTGCCTTAAATTTAAAAATTACGATATTATTGTTTGTATGTAATATATTGTAGCTTAGTAGATGTAATCTTGTGTTGATTGAATAAATGAGAAATATACGTATTTACATTAGCATAAAGTTACTCCTTTTCGAAAAGAGAAACATAAAATTTTAAATGAATTAAAATTAGCGCTTTTCAAAAATAATTTTTTAAAACATATTTACTCTATGTTAAATGATAGTTAATTAACCTCTAATTTCGTTATTCTAGAAAATTTAGTCTTCTAATAAAACAGATAAAATTTTTAATTTAATTAACCTTAAAAATATAATTTTAAAAAATAGATTGTTAGCTTACTGCTTAATGCAAATATTAATATAATATAATCAAATAGTTTTACGTGTAGTTGTGGCTATCTATACTGTAAAACAAAGTATTGAATAACGAAAATAAATTTTTTTCAAATATATAAGCCAAAATATATATAGATTTTTATGTGAAGAGAGCTATAAATATATATCTTTTACACGGGTTCTTACTTTAAAAACAAGTATTTATTCAATTTGTTATGATCGTTTCTTATTTCTTCAGTTTCTTGTCATTATAATAAAATAAAACATAATATAGTTGTCTTAATATTTGGTCTCATTTATTATTATAAGGGGTTTTATCATGAAATAGACTGCTATTACAATTATAAGATGAAACTTCCGAGTTTTTACAATCGATAGGCGGCCATCTTGGTCAACCCATATCGCTGGCTTCACTTTTAGTGACGTCATGCCATCTCCATCTATCTCATACCTCCATGGTGGTAAGCTACTTAGTTATATTCCTAACTCCATGACTTAGTTACTTAACAATTAGCGACGAAATTTTTGTCGTCTTGTTTCGAGAGTGTGAAAATGACGCCAAATGTTTTCATGAATATAACCAATAACAAAGTAAGTGACGTCTGTCGTCTGAGTAAAAATGGAGATTAAGAAGGAAAAAGAACAGCTTTTCATTCCTGCAGAATAAATGCTTTTATTTTTATAAATAATTTAAATAGTTTTAATACATTTTGATATAAATTTGAAGGGAACGAGCTGATATATATTCTAAAAGTTAAATTAATTTATCTTTCTAATATAATAGTTTAATTAAGAATATATTTTTATATTAATGATTTATCTTGTTTAATAGTCTGTAACTGGCGCAAATCATTTAGTAGAAAATGGATGTACAGTAAAACCTCTCTATGTTGGACACATTTTTGGTTCCTTCAAAAGTGTTCAACCTTAGAGAGGTGTCCAACATAGAGAGATTCATAAAATCAAAATTTTTTACTAAACATTATAACTAACAATATCAATATAAAATTCAATTTAAAATGTATCCAAATATAAAAAAAGGAAGATTTAAGCGGATACTCCAGTAAATTCAGGTAAAAGTTTAGGCTCGCTTAATGTAGACATTACAGGTTAGGAATTAATAAATATTAATAAATTTTTTTTGTTTATAGAAAGTAAAGTCACATAAAAAATATTGAACTTCTAGAATGGTAATGGGGATTTTATAAGGAAGCCATTTTGTTATATTGTAAAAGAAAGGTGTGCATATTAAAAATAAAATTTAGGCAGATATCCCAATACCTTCGGGTAAAATTTAAGTCCACTTAATGTAGACACTATAGATTGAAAATTAATAAATATAAAAATTTTGTTTATAGAAAGTAATATTGGATTTCTGGAATAGTAGTGAATTTTACAAGGAAATTATTTCGTTATAGTATAAAAAATAAATACAAGTTACGGACGGTGTAATAAGAATAAAGATATATATTTGATCTTATGCATATTAATTTTATAAATAATATTTTTATTTTAAAATAAAAATACTTCTGAGTTTATATTAATGAATAATACAATATCTTTCTTTTCTATTCCTGTAAATAAATAAATATTGATTAAAAAGCTATGATTAAAATTTTAAAACAATCTAACAGAAACATAAAACGTATAATAAAATCATGAAATAATATTTATTCTAATGATTCAATAAATGTATTTTCTTAGAGAGATTAAAAAAATAACTGAACATTGTTAATAATGTTAGATTATACAAACGACTAAAAGATTTTAGATTAATCTTGAAAAATGATGTTAAAACTTATAAATTATACTAAATAATAATCGATGAGGAGAAAAAAAAATATTTATGATAAATTTTCCAGTATAGATCTATGAAAGATTTTACTCTTGAAAATAATCTTGATGAATTATTGAAATAAATCAAAAATATAAATTTAAAAAAATTTATTAATTTTTAATGCGTTGAAAAATAGTCGAACAAAACAAATATTGAAAGTTGCAATATATCTTATTAAAGCGATCTGGCTTTCAAGTAGATTTGAAAAGATTTCAAATAATAAAAGAAGAATAAAATTTAATTTTATTAAATGATTGATTATAGAATTTTTATAATTTATTCAATGCATAATAAAAAAAGGAATAATACTAATAAATAGCTAATCAGTAATTTTAATTTGATTAAGTTAATTAAAACTCGATTATAAAATTTTTTAAAATATTTTAAATTAATAACGATCAAAGTATAATATTTCATTCTACTAAAGTCAGCTAATTCTTAGAAACTATTAAAATATATATGATTTATGAAATATAAGTATAATATTTCATTCTACTAAAGTCAGCTAATTCTTAGAAACTATTAAAATATATATATGATTTATGATAGCTAAATCATAGTTATTCATTAATAATGAGAACATAATAAATGAAAGGAGTCTAAATTTTAAGAATATAAAATTAAATAAAATTTAACTTAAAAATTAACTTATTTGTTAGATAATATTGTAAATGTATAAAACTAATAAAGATAAGCTGATATTTGGATATATTTATGAGATATAATTTGAAAATTTATAAAATGTCTTTTATTTAAAGTATATCATTAATATATAGAAAACAATTATTACACTGACTTTTAAGTAAATATAATTTATGGAATTTTTTTAATAATTTTTATGAAAATAGTTTTTATTAATACTATATATATTCTAATTATTATAATCATTTTATTAGTCTAATTATTTTATATTAGTAATTTCTTCATTCAAACTCCGTTATTCATCAAACATTACTACATGTTATCCAGCATTCTGATTTACAAAGAATGAAATAGCTCTCCTAGTATTATTAAATTTTCATTTTAAAATAATGTATCATTCAAGCACATCAAAAATAAAAATAATTATATTAAAATATGTAATTATTCATTTCACATAAATAATTAGTTATACATATATTATACATCTTTTTTGTTAATGATTGGAATTTTCAAGGTTTGCCGTAATTAAAAAAATCTTTTAATTCGGTTTTATAAAAATTAATTTTGAACTATTTTTTTATTTTTTATTTCTAAAACTATAAATAAAATAAAATTTGAGATTTCGAATGAAAATTCTATTAATCATAATTTTAAATTTTATTCAAATAAATAAAAATCATTTATTATTGTTATTTGTTGATTAAATTTAAAATTATAAGGCTATATATCTAAGTATAATATGAAATTTTCAAATAAATACGAATAACGTTTTTATGGATCAGAGAATTTATGAGGTACATGAATAATTTAACGAACACTTTCACAAGGTATTCCAGGATAATATGCTTTATATCAAGATAAAACAATGAGTTCCTATTTGAAACTGAAGTCTCTTAAGAATAAGGATTCTGAAATATCATAAAAAGTAATCAGTGTAAATGCTATTTGTCAGATTTAATTATATTATTCTAAAACTTTTAACTAATTTTTTGAATTAATAACTAATTTTTTGAATTTTCTTTTATTCACAACAATACATACTTTAAATATCAGTATTATTCAACAGAAATACTAATTATTATTATTATTATTTTATAAACAATACATACTTTAAATATCAGTATTATTCAACAGAAATACTAATTATTATTATTATTTTATGTTATTGTTTATTATTAGCTATATAGTTTAAAATAAAATAAAAGTGTCGGCAGGATTGCCGCATGATAAAGTATTCTCTTATTAACTTAAAGGATCCTGGTCTCATACTTTCAGTTTATCAGGAGGGATCCGGGCCCTGCCATTGAAAAGTATCCTTCAACCTTCCGGTGATCCCACGAGTGTTGGCCAGCAGACTCTACAAGTGTCCGCCTCTAGGTACAGAATATCCCAATTGTGATGTGAATACTGACTCACTAACTTAACCTGATCTAAAATAAAAGTGATCTATGTTCTGCTCTCATGAAAAATGTTGAATGATATTTTCATGGTGAATTTCATGAATATATATATAAATATTAATTTATAAGCAATATATTATTGTAATTATCTGGCATCTTTTCTTTGTCTACAAATATTCTATCATTCAAATTCAGTTCTTTACATTTATCTCAGAAATTAAGAAACTCGAATGTGAGAGCGAAACTAAATCAACTCCTCAAGAAATACAATACATTATTTACAGAATTACAATGATGAAGTATCTTCATCAATTCTAATAATTATATTGCTTTATCTTCAACAATTAGGAATTATAAGACTTTATATAATAATTCATAATAAGTTTTTATTTTGCATTACAAAATTCATAATACAGTATTTGATATACACAGTAAAAATAAATTGAACTAGTATTCCTTACATGTTACAAACATGCAATGCAAGTATATTTACTAGTCATGAATGATTCACCGAGTGTCTCAAATGTTTGATCCGAGCACAAAAGGAAAATAGAAATAAATATTATACAATTGACCATTGAAATTCGTCGACTATACGAAGAATGTGAACTTCTACAGAATATATTCCACTTTTCTTCACAGTAGATAATATCAAAAAAGTATGATTATCATAAGTTTTAAAACAAAAACTAAAGAAAAAAAAGAAGGAAAACATGCCAAAGAAATTAATAAAATTTAAGAGAAATTTATTAAAAATGGCATTTCAAATTTGAACAGCTTGATAATAATTTAGTTCTTAATTGCTAATGATCATTGATTGAATCATATTGATTTTGACTAAATCATACTAGTTGAATTACATGTGTCAACAAAATTAAATGAGACGTGTCAACAGAAGCGAGAGTCAAATCGATTGATCTAACTTTCACAGTCAACTTGCAACGTGTAAGCATGCCAAAAATATAAAAGAAAACTAAACTAAAACTTGTACTTGACATCTGAAATTTAGTATTTTATTACTACAGTATTGAAAATATTTATATCTTAGAATTACAATGAAGTATATTTGTAAACAACGTGAATTGAGTATTCATATTTTATACCTGGATTATAAATTAAAAGCAATGCTAAAATGATGCTAATATGAGAACTATAGCACACTGTGTAATATGTTCTCAGGAAATGTTACTTTAAAATTTTAATATTTCTATAATTTTTTTTAATATTACAGTAATAAGAATAAAAATCTATATTTTTATATTAGAACAAAAGTTTAATCTTTGAAACTTTTAGAAAAGCCATTTTAAAAATAACGAATTTATCCATTATCTTAAAAAAATATTACATATGTGAACGAAGTGTAACTATAAATATTTATAAATTTTATTAAGTTACGAATATGAGTAGAAAAGTTTCGAAGTTCGAATTTGAATACATCTGAATTGTAAAATGTCAATCTTCATTTAAAATACAAATATTAAATGTATTTTTAAAATATAAAAGTAGTTACCGAAAATAAATCAAGCCAGAAGAAAACACGAATCAGTATATTGATTATTAAAAATGAATGGCATCACAAAAACAATAGCATAAAATTTCATAAATGATTTAATTTGTAATATGTAAAATAAAAGTATGAAACTTATTTACAAAATTAAAATGTTTTCGATTTTTCATTTAAATCTTATTTTTTATAGAGATATTCTATATATGGCACTATAACAGCAGATAATTATATTACATATCTTAAGCTAGTTATGATCTCTGTTTTTCACTAGATAGTTTATGATCTTTATCCTTAGATTGTCGTGAAAAGATAAAGCACAATGAGCCAAGCACACGCTCTTCAATAAAATCGAAAATGGGATTTTGGGAATCGAGATCGGATCCTCTTAGAGACAGCCAAACTTTACTCTAGTTAAGCATGAAAAATAAAGTGTCGAATATAGTAAAGTATGTTAAGTGATTATATTAAAAAAAGGACTGAAATAAACATGAAAGACCTTCTACTAAAAAAAGAAATATCTATGCATCAATTTTTTGCAACAGTGTATTTTTATAAATAAATTATCTATAAAAAATGAATTTACGAGGGATGATCAAAAAGTAAGGTTACAAAGCCCACAGTGAAACGTGTACACTTTATTTCATACAACCAATACAGCCAACTGATAGTATATACATTAGGTTATTTTTCGACATAGTCTCCATATCGTTTTAGGCACTTGTCGCTTCGTGGGATGAGTTTGAATATTCCCTCCTGGTAAAAATCCTGTCCTTGCGTGTTCAGCCACGTTGTCGCGATTCGCTTCAGACGAGGAGGTGGAACACTTCGCGACAATGTGGCTGAACACGCAAGGATATGACTTTACCATGAGGGAATACTCAAACTCATCCCACGAACGACAAGGGCCTAAGCTGATATGGAGACCATGTACCTAATGTATGTACTATCAGTTGGCTGTATTGGTTGTATGAAATAAAGTGTACACGTTTCACTGTGGGCTTTGTAACCTTACTTTTTGATCACCCCTCGTAAATTCATTTTTTATAGATAATTTATTTATAAAAATACACTGTTGCAAAAAATTGATGCAGGTTAGTCGCAGGTTTGCTATAAGCATATGAAATGGCGTCTCTCAAATTCTCTTAGTTGCTCATATTGTTGATTGATATGTCGTGGCGGCATCTTCATAGACTACTTAACGTAATGAAATAACAAAACCGGCTATCTGTTCTTACAAACGCCGCTCCTTATATATTGCCCCCAAATTCGCTCTTGTCATTCACTCTTAAAACGCCTCATGCGTACATTGGCGATGAAATTTTAATATGTATATCTAGTTGAAAAGCATTTGTATACCGAATTTTTCAGTTCTTGCTCTATTTTTTAGGGATGCGTCGTTTTTGCAGAGTATTTAAAAAATATTTTATAAATATAATTCACGCAATGTAATTATCTAAAATGAATTCAATTTATATGAAATCTTTACTTGAATTTGATTATACTATATTGAATAATACAGCTGTTTTAGTAAATTTGAAATTATTACTAAATTTGTTTCATACATTTATGTCTGAAAAGATGAGATTATTATAGATATAAGATATACATATCCTCATTTATCAATATTTTATATAATATATGAACTATAGATAATAAGAGAACATTAATCAAATAATTGAAATCATCATAGATTTTATTTTGATTTATTCCATATAAATTATATTTAGATAAACAGTAAATATTATTAAACAAATAAATACCCTAAAACATTTAGGAATATATTAATTGAATTTTCAGTTTTTATACTTTTTCACGAATAATTTTTATTAAATACTGTATCTCAGGATATTTTTAGTTAGGATATTAAATTAATAAATTCTAAAGTAAGGAAAGAATGATTTTTTTATTTATTAAAGTTAAAAGGCGAAAGGTAGCTTGCTATTCTTATTTTCAATAAAATATTTATAAAATCATTTAAAACTGCAAAAATTTCTCTCGTATATCTGGTCATTTTTTTAAACAACTAAAATATTAAAATATTAGAGTAATTTTTATTTTATACTTTTTCTTTCTTAATTAGGGTTACATTAAATGTAATTGTTAATTAATTGTGATTTTATGTTATCAAATTCTACATGAGAAACATGGAGCAGTGAGCCAGTTCTTCACAGATTGATAGATCCCTCTAGAATCGGTTAATACTTTTGTAGGATATGTTTAATCAAATAAAAGTTTGAATATCAGTATAAGACTAAATTAAGAATTTAAATATATTCGTATGGAAAATAAGAATAAAATTAAATAATTTCTTATTTATAAAAAAAAATCTGCTTACGATATTCTATGTAACATAGTGTGTCTACTTTAATAAGAGATTCGTTAGAAAATTATCCTGACGAATTTTTACTAGGAAAAATGATTCTGCTAGCGAATTTATACCCTATTAAAGTTAGGCTAATAAATTTGCTATAAATCTCACCCAATTGATTTGTTAATTATAATCTTTATCCAAATGAAAAGTCCTACAAATTTGAGAAATTACTTAAATATATAATGAAAATTTAATCCTATTTTCATTATTAAATCAAAATTAATTTTCAAATAAATTTCTTTATTTTATAATTGAATAGAAATGCAATTACGAGAAATCAAAAATTTTGTAATACCGCTTCTTTTTATAAAAAATGAAATGTATTTCTTCATGTTCTTAACAACCTATAAAAAATAGTCATAACATTCATCAGTATTTTAACTTTGGGTGAAAATATGGAATCGAATTACTCGGAAAGATAAGAAATTAAAAAGAAAAAAAAATCGAAATGCTTGTGGATTTACTAGTATTACTGATATAACGATTTTCGGTATAATCTCAAAATATTCAAAGTACCCTTCAGTTTGATATCAAATTTTAAGTTATTAATTTAATACACTACATCATATGTTAACAACTGAAATTGTATTCGAATTGACTTAATTAATGCTTGGTATTCCAGTCCAGAAAATTTAAAGGAATTTATCAAAAAATAGATCCAAATAGAAAGCAGAAATATTCTAACTTTGCTGTCTAGGAATATTTCATAGACGTTCATAATGCTGTATATACGAAAAACCCGAGATATAATAATAAGAAATTTATCATTATTATTGATATTTTAATTACTTAAAAGATATACAATAAATATTTCGAAATTTAATAATTTCAAAATAAGTTTAATATATTCTTTGGGCAGAGAAAATTTTTCTGAATAACTGCTATCAAATAAACGAATATAAAAATTATCTAATGCTTGTAGTGAACACTTTTTTATAATAATCCAGGCATTAATGAATAGTATTTTTTATTCCTATTATTATCTTATTTTAATTTATAAAAGGGGACATAATTATTTACAGTTTGGACGAATGAGAATAGACTTTAGAATTTAATAGCTAACTTGATTTTAATAGATAAAATTAATGGCTGTTCACATCAGGCAATTAATTATGGAAGAATCTCCACTACTAGAATGATGTCCCACTATTAACTCTCGGATCTAACCAAGTTAGATTAGTTTATAGATAATATTGTATTATAGTACAATATAGAAAAACAACTGATCATTCTCAGTTCTAAAAAAAAGTAAAATTCATAACTCTACAGTAGACCATAAAACATACAGAATTCTTGTTTTTTTATTATACATAAAAATAAGGAGATGTATATGTTTAAGAATAAAATTACATTCTAGGCCTCTTTTTATACAGCATTTTTTTGTACATCTTAACATCGCAACGATTTAATAATTAAAAAATTAAAACCCCATTAGTACATTCAATAAATTTAAAATAAAAATAAAAAATAAAAAT
Organism: Olivierus martensii; assembly: GCA_000484575.1. Classification (NCBI taxonomy): domain Eukaryota; kingdom Metazoa; phylum Arthropoda; class Arachnida; order Scorpiones; family Buthidae; genus Olivierus; species Olivierus martensii. Next base: position 7,326 of record AYEL01085411.1, on the reverse strand, counting down.
CAAAAAATCAAAAATGTTTATTTTAAATTTATTAAATGTACTAATGCGGTTTTAATTTTTTAATTGTTAAATCGTTGCGATGTTAAGATGTAAAAAAAAGGCTGTATAAAAAGAGGCCTAGAATGTAATTTTCTTGTTTTTTGTTCTGTTATTGCTTAATGATTTCTATACTTTGGCATAGGATGAATAATAGTTAATTTAACTATTTCTTAACAGTTTTGAGCATTAATTTAAGAATGATTTAGATTATTTTTAAGTTTGTGTAATGCGTTGACAGTTAAGCTGACGTTTAAAAATTCCCTATTAAGCATAGAAAATTTACAAATACAGTATATGAGATTTTCTTCGCTATTAATTATTTAAATAGTTGCTACTGTCGCGAATTTTATATAGTTACTAAGGTAAAGTATGGATTATTTTACTACAGATCAATGAAGCAACTTCACCAATAGCCTAATCCCAATTGGTATAAAAGTCGATGAAATATTTTAATAGTAAAATATTTAAGAAAAGTTATATCTCCTCAATAAAAATAAAAATACTCTGAATTTATTTTTACAATTTAATCACTTCTATATTATTTATTTTAGTATATCGCTGTCAATTCTGTGAATGAGAAAAATATTCTATTGATCATGTATATAATAAAGATTTGGAAAATTGGTATTTTTGGCTTTGTTATTAAAGATTGCTTCAAGCTTTTCCATTTATAAAACGTAAATATAATTCCTTTGGAAAATCCAAAGGAATTATCCATTTATTAAAAAAATGATGATTATTTATTTTGAGAATGAAACATGGAGCGTTCAAATTTTGAGGAATAATTTCTTATTATCTATTCTACATATAGGGCGCGTTTAAAAAGTCTAATGCGTTAAACTTTCCTTACCCTCATTATGGTATATACTTTTTGACCGGTCCGTTAGAGAGACAACATGGCCGTCCGTAACGAAATTTTAAATAGGAGCTTTCAAATGTTTGCAAGATGCATTTTTTTCTGATAATTCCGATGAAGAAATAGAGCACTGCATAATTCTAAATAATTAATTAACTAGGCTTAATTTTATTTAACAAATTTTCAGTTAGAGTACAAGACACTCGAATTCTAATGATTAATAGTAAAATATCATTTAATAAATAAATTTTATCGAAAAATTTCCTTAAAATAACACCATTATTTATCGTACATTGTATCACATGCGACGTTACCATTTTTCGTCTCCTTATATACTACAATTTACAGCACGTGTGTTACACTGGGGGCCGCCATGTTTTTCACGAAGTAAACTTGCTATTTCTTTCGTTAGCTTCGTTAGACTTTCGTGCGAAACGTCACAGCTATGGAGCACGCGCAGGGCATAATAAAATTACTTTTTGACCGCTTCGTTAAAAACGAGTTTAACGCGTTAGACTTTTTGAACACGCCCATATATGTTTTTTTAAAAACCTATATAATCTATTAATAAAATGGCGGCAGTTTGAAAAAAGAATAGTAGTCATTAAATTTATTAACATTTTTTTTTTATCAACAGATGAGCTACTTTTCAATCTATTGAAGACTAAATAAATAATTTTATTATAATTGCATTAAAATTTGATATATACTTTATCAATTTATTATATGAATATTATAAATTTATAAAGTATATATCAAATTTTAATAAATTCATATCGAAAATGTCATTTCTTCATAAATATTATATATTAATGTTACGTAAGGAAAAACAAATTATTTTTAATCTATAAAGTAATTATCAAACATATACGTTTAGCTGAGTTAAGAATTAAAAAATAAATAATTTATAAGAAAATATCAGAATGATCTCTATTCGATATATCATAAATGACTTAATTATTGTTCATTCTCTGTCGGTTTAATTGACTGAAAGTTATTAAATTATTTAAAGCATTTCTGTAATAAATTTCGTAATGTTATCTTTAATGATAACATAATTAGGCATTAAAATTTATTACATCATAGTGATAGAATCTTGCAATTAAGAATCCAATAAGAAGAAGAGAAGAAGAATTATCCAAATATTTTTATAAGAATAAATACTTGCAGAAAAAATTAATAACTTAGAATCAATTATCGAAACGAATATTATTATGTATTTTTATATCACATGTATTTCTTTAACACGTTTTAAATTTGCAATTAGATTCAAATTAAATTTAGGATACATAGTCATACAAAATTCTAAAAATCTCTGATAAGAGAAAGTTTTATTTCTATTGGATATCTTATTTCATGAAAAGTTACTCAAAATATAATTATATTAAGTCCCATATAGATTTTATTTTTAGATTTTACAGACAGATACAAAATCAATTTTGCATTCGGTTATTAAGGTTCTAGAGTCAAACCAGTATCAATTTTGCACTAACTCTAAGGGAAATATAATGGATTTAGCTAGATACATCAAAGTCTTCACATGCTGAATATTTTTATTCGATTAATTAAAATCGAGTAATTAAAATCCATAAATTCTATGCATTTTAATAAAATTATGATAATTACAATTTTCAAAAGGAATATAATTGCAATTTTGCACTAACTCTAAGGGAAATATAATGGATTTAGCTAGATACATCAAAGTCTTCAGACATTTTTCACATGCTGAATATTTTTATTCGATTCACAGTAATTAAAATCCATAAATTCTATGCATTTTAATAAAATTATGAAAATTACAATTTTCAAAAGGAATATAATTAAATTTATATTCATTAATATCATATAGGCATAAATAAAAGAAAAATAATAACGAATAATAAATTAATTTCAAATTTAGGAAAATTTGATTATTGAAATTTTCTGTCGATCATCAAATACATAAATAAAAATTTTAACTATGTTTAAAATTTCTTTCAGTTATAAATTTTAAAAAATAAATTGTTGAATATGCTATTTCCGATCCATAAAATAATGAACTCTTCACGTAAATCAAAGAGTATTTTTTGTAAAATTCTGTAATAATTTCACTTAAGGGTAATTTATTTGATTAATTCCATATGAAAATTTATTCAATTTGAAATTCGACATTTCTTCTTTTGAACAGCAATTGATGAGGTATTGAAAATTTTCCTTAAATGGAAATATTTGAGTTCAAAGAGGAAATTTGAAATATGATATCAAGATCAGATTAATCACAAAAATTTGGAAAATATATATCTAATTAATTTTGATTTAAAGGCCAAAGACGTTATTAATAAAATTTATTAAAGAAATTATAAGTTCTTTTATATAAATTAGATGGCCATTTATTATTCATTAAAAATAAATATAAATTAGAATTGTTTTGAAGTTTTTACTTTATTTAATCAATAAATAAAATACTTGATGCACCTTGCTGATTGAATAGAGTAAAAGCGAACAAAAAAGTTTTAAAAATATGATTTTGAATCAATTTCATTGTCATTAATTTGCTAATTTTTACATTTAAGAAAAAATAAATAAAAAAGTCAAAAATTAGCGATTTTGTAGGAATGTTTAATTTCATTTTAAATAGTCCCATCAAATCTTTCAAAATTTTATTCAAGATTGATAATAAATGTGTAAGTGTAAGTAAAGACAAACATGATAGATTGTGTTTTATTTTATGTCAGAAAAGATACTTTGTCTACCTAATATCTATTTCCGTGCCTCTATATACTTGATATATCCTTTAGGCAAACAGAGGTCACATAGGATCAATATCATCTATCTATACAAAACTAGATAATGTATTTCATCTCTTCGTGTTTACTTCGCTCGTATGACGTCATTCCATTGCTATTTTATTTCATATTCATTAGTATCATTTGCATCTAACTATTAAATTTTTAAAATAGAAATTTAATACTGATACTAATACCGTCTCGAATATATACCTACTGCATGTTTTGTTCAATTTTGAAAACATTATAATTTATTTTTAAAATATTAGTAATAAGAGTTAAACAATTATTATAATGAATAACTTTAGATGTTAAATAGATTTACATATTTAAAAATTTACTTCTGAATTTTTCTAAGAAATGTTATAGACTATAATACTACATAAATAAAAATTTAATGCATTGAATATTTATCTTATAAATTTTTATGGATTGGATTTTTGGTTTCGAGAGAAAAAAAATCAAACAAGACAGAAAGGCTAAATTTTTAACATCAAATATTTTTATCAAAAAACAAGAAAAATATAATCTTATTATTTAATTTTTCGGAAAACATAAATCAATTTAACCAAAGTTGTTCTAAATAAAATTTTTATTCTGAAGTAAGAAATAAGAAAACAATTTTTTTTTTATTTGTAAGAAATTATTAATATTTAATTGTTTATTTATATATATAGTTTATATTGTTGACAAAAGATATCATCCTAATTGGATTTTTAATACATAAAGTAAAAGTTATTAATATTTAATTGTTTATTTATATATACAGTTTATATTGTTGACAAAAGATATCATCCTAATTGAGTTTTTAATACATAAAATAAAAGTTAAATAAAATTTAAAAATAATATTTGAATATGATAGTTATTTTAAGAACAGGTAATTTATTTTTATGAAATATCATTATATCTATATTTTAAATCTAAAATCAAAACGAAATTGTTCATGTTCCATGTATGTAGCAAAATACCTTTTTAAACTTTTCTTGACAGACTTTTTTCATGCTTTTAGAAATGAGTAATGGAGAAAGTAAAGAATCAAAGAGGAAGAGAATTAGATCAGAGAATGAGATGACGAAGAAAAGACGAGGGCGGTAAGAATCTGAAAGAAAAAGAATGGGAAAGGGGTCAAGCTCCAGAAAATTGGAGGAGACTCAAGCCATCAACCTTGCTGGATTCTTTCCAAGAGTCATACATCATACATCTATACTAGTCTAACCGTATTTTAAGACCTTTCTCTCCAGAACTTTGACAGGCCATTAAAGTAATTTAGTGCATTTTTGATTATTTTTATAGCATCTTCAATAGCAATATTAAAACAAGATCTTAATATACCTGTAAAACTTAATTTATACATTATAATAATCATTTTTTTAAATAAAACTTAGCAGATAAAGTAGATAATGCATTTAGTTTTATGACTGTAAACAATATTTTAATTAAAAGTTATATTTTATGGTCATAGTAATAATAATATTTATTGAATGGAACAGGACTGACATGATAATTATCAGTATATAATAATTAGAGAAACGATTTGAATTACATTAGAGCAGTGGTTCTCAACCACTGTGCCGCGACACACTAGTGTGCCGCCAGACCTTTGATGGTGTGCCGAGAAAAATTAAGAATGAATTGTAGGCTATGTATGAAATTGTATGAATCATATATATTAATAATGAAACGTGTTGGCTGGATATTCCTTTTGCAGTAGAATCACTGTACCGATTCCTATAAACAGGGTATCGTTAGAAAAATCTAACCCTCGAATTTCTACGACAGCCAAAATTTTTTGTCGTTATTCAAAAATTAAAAATTAAGGAATAAAAATTAATTTAAAATTATAGTTTCTCTAAAAAGACAAAATCCACAGGTGGCGTTATAACTTAATAAGGGCCATTTAATGATCCTGTGTATGATTATGTCTGTAATCTGAATTTAATAAATAAGAATAACCTGTTAATAAAAATTCGTTGATAAATCTAAATTATTATTTAAGAAATTTAGGTGTGCCGCCAAATTTTAGAATAGTAAAATGTGTTCTTCAACAGAAAAAAGGTTGAGAACCACTGCATTAGAGCATCGATTATCCGAACTAATTTGGACCCAAATTGTTCGGTTAATCAAATACAGATAGTTCGTATAATCAAATATACATGAGAATATCCAGTTTATATAAAAACAGCGTAATTAAGCCTACAAGTACTTTAAAGTATGAAGAATTATAAAAATACTTAATTTAAAAAATGATTTGTAAATGATAATCAAAATGTTTTGAAGAAAAAATGTATATTATACAATGGATTCCGCTTAATTGGGACAGCCGCGTAATTGGGACAACTCTCAAAGAACGAAAACCAAACTAATAAACTAATACAAAATTTAAACGCTTAATTGGGACAACTTTTTCCTTAATTGGGACAGTAGCAGAAAAGGAATTTTCAATTTTTGATATATTTTAGGGATTTTTCGAAAGTATGGCTACACATACATACACAAATCTTTGCCAAGATGTCAAGAAAGGATTTTACACTCAAGTAAAATTGCTTGGCTGAATAAAATTAAAAGCCAGCATTTAATACAAGCTATCGTAGACTCGCTGAAATAAACCAAAATCTACCATAGACGCGTCTCCTATAAAAAGAAAATCAATTGCGTAAGAAGTGGGCATTACAGAAAGAAATTCCAGGAACATCCAAAAGAATGTGATGGAAAGGATTCAGAAGTCGAAGAAGCATTAGATCAATGGATTTGTTAGCGGGCGGAGGCGTGAATATCAGCGGCCCAGTATTGAAGACGGAGATCGGTAAAAGCTAATAATTACGTACCTATTTTAATAAATTTTAAAATAGGTACCTAATTATTATTTTTTACCTATTATTTATTTACCTACGAATTATGCCTAATTATTATTTTTTACCTATTATTTATTTACCTACGAATTACATAATTTATTTTAGAATTTATCATTACTTCGTTTAATTGGGACAAAATGGCTTGGCCCGATGTGTCCCAATTAAGCGGATTCTACTGTATATATTTAAGATTATTTCTATGCTATACTGAATATATATTCGAATAAATATTGTACTGTAATGTAAGCAAATGTATTAAAGATACATTACCTCAGCAATACAACCAGTACACTAAAAGATATTTTAACTTTTTTGGGGCAATGGTTCGGATAATTGACTTTTTCGGATAATCAATGCTTTACTATATATTTTTATGATTTGTAACTTAAGTTTTGCTGTATATAATAATATAACGCACAAATTCATTAATTATCGCATTGCATAAAACTATAGTTTTTCAATCTAATATATTTTCTTAGTATGGTTGTTGAATATTTCACTTCTAAAAAGAAATAATAAAATTATCTAATTTTATATTGCAGTTTAAGTATCTGTTGAATTAATAAATTCGAAATCTTTCTATAATTTTCTTTTTAAAGAATTTTATTTTTAAGGGATTCGATAAAGAAACTAGTTATATCAGAAATTTTTTTATTTCTATTAAAATAACGATTAAGATAAGTCTTAATCGTTAACTTATTAATCTAATATATATTGAAACTATAAGTATTTTTCTTCAACATATAAATAATATCAAAAATTAAAACAAATATATATATATATATCTTGAATAGCAATAAATATAATAATAA